>AZIM01004753.1:15967-26077 GCA_000516915.1 Ophiophagus hannah | reverse complement strand
CTTTCTTTCTCTCCCCCAAATTCCACCAGAAATGAGTCTTTGCTGACAGCCTCTTGGAGAAGAATGCCTTGCAGGGTCCCAAAGACTCATTTCTGGTGGAGTTTGGGAGAAAGAAAGACTTTTGTGTGCAGCCAAAAGCAGAAGAAGAAAGAAGCAGAGAGAAGCAACCCGGTGGCCAGGCGAGGTGTGTGGGGCAAGTGGGGCAAGTTTCCCCCCTCCGCCCTTTCCTCCCTCCCCTCACTACCTCGTGTTGTTTGCAATGCAAGCGATGCAAGCCTTGTGTTCCTGTGGGCCGTGTGGGTCGTGCAGCCTTGTGTTCCCGCGCAGCCTTGATTAATTGCTTTGGGAGGGTGCTTTGGGGATGACATTTTTCTGTGGACTACAAAAATTTTCTCACGGACCACCAGTGATCCCCAGCCCACTGGTTGGCGACCACTGATCTATACCATGCAAGCCCCACAACCTCATTAAGGTAGTGCCTCAGTGGAAGATTATTATTAAATAATTCTTTTTCTACTGTATAATCATGTCTGATTTTCAGAAACTGCCTGGACAAGCCCCTGCAATTTTCTTGGCAAGAAAATCATGGCAAGAAGTAGTATTACATTGCCTCTTTCCTTGGATTAAGAGAAAGTGACCAGCCCAAGATAATTAGCTGTACTTTATATCTAGGGCAGCATTAAAACTCCTGATTTCCCAGTTTCTAACTTGATGTCTTAATCACTACAGTAAATTAGCTGTCTAAACAATATTAATACATTATTAATATGATTTATTTATGCAGCAACAAATCTTGGACTGGAATATTTACTTTCCAAAAACAAAATGGAGAAAGCTATAGAGACATAGGATCATTTTCCACAGTATGAGCGAGAAGGCCTCTTTCATTCTATTCCTGCTAGTACCATTCTTGTCATTTCCCACATTTGTTAATGATCCCTTTGCATCTCTTGCTATTATTACCTTCCTACTGAAGTGCCTCGTGCTTTAGAGCCTCATTTCTAAACAAATTAAATCATAAAATTAAAAGCACACAATAAGGAAATGATATTGATAGCTAGTAGAATGGAAGAAAATTAAAATATGATCTATGCAGGCTTACCTTGAGTGAAATTATAGATATCAAACTTTTCCTAAAAACCACCAATAGCTTTCCCTTTGAACAGCCAGATGGAAAAAGCCAAGTTCATTCTTCAGTTGTCTAGTTGCATAGGATGACTAGATGTAAATGTCACTATATTCTAACTTTCTACAGTGGAAGAGAACTGAAGAGTTTTTTTTAAATATCTGCTTACTGTTTTTACTAAGCAGATTTCTCAGTTAATCATATGTAATCTATAAAACTGTCTGATAAAGTTATCCAACTATGCAATAAGATTCCACCTTCCAAAACCCCTTCTAATTTCTAGGCCCTACTTAATAAACTCACTCATTTCTAAGGAATGAATGATCAATGGAACATAAAGAAAGTAATCCATGACTTGAAATGTCAAAAGTGCTTACAATTTATGCTTTTAGGTTTCCTCATGGCAGAAACAGCCAGCTTAATGAGCTGATCATAAAAGCAGCCACTCTTAACTTGAACAATTCAATGTATAGCTGGGAATCTGACCCAGCTTGTCACTCTGCAATTGACAAGCTGCTGTACATCCTCAAAGAAGTCCTCTACCTCCTAACATTCTATTGAGAATAACTTGCATCGGGAGAATCAGCCGAAATTTTGTGAAGTAGAAATAACATGCTGCTGGCAATAGATTTAGGCACTACAGGATTATCTATGGTAGTAGCTAGCAAAATACATTTTGTAATTGCAACATTAATTAGAAATTTAAGCCTGGAGTTAAAAGGAAGGAATTAATTTCATTGTTTATATTTATTGCCACTCTCTTTTAGAGATTTTTCTAACCGCGATACCATTCAGAAGCTAAAAACTGCTTGAGCCAGTATTTGACAGCGATTTTCCATTACTAGCACGGAACATCTTACTGCAAGATTACAATTTGATCAATACAACAGTTTTTACACATAAACATGTATACATATGTGCATACACAAACACGAAACACACACACACTCAGAATAAATAAATGCAGCGAATCTGATTGTATCGAGTCCTGGACAATACTGTTCCAATTTTACTGAGCTCTTTGCAATTTACATTTCAGTAAATGTGGTTAAGGACGGGATTGCGATTCAAGATTTACAGCACGGTCCCTAAATGACTTAATTCTTCTCCCCCACTGAGATTCGCGCCTATTTAGATAATTTTTAGCAGCTTCTTGGAAATGCAAATCGCGCCTCCAGCCAGCAGGAGGGAGGAAGAGGAAGTGAGAGCAGCGACAGCAGTAGCGACTGCAGAGGCGACGGCTGGGAGCTTTATAAGTGCTCGAGAGGCTGAGGATGGGATAGAAAGAGGATCAGAAACATCAAAACAAGCCGCGGCAAAAGGAGAACTTAAGTGGTGGAGGCGGTAGGAGGTATTACTGGTGGTCTCGCCTTCTGCCCCAGGGCAGCCAACTTCATTGTTTAGCGCTGCACTTTGTGAAACTGTTTCTACTTTAGAAAAAGGTACTTTAATTTCTGGTTAGTAGGAGGAGGAAGGAGCGTGGCTTGCCAGAGGCGTGTGTTTGTATGGGGATGGGGGAAGGGGAAGAACTACAGCATTCTGTTATTGGTTATGAAGAACGTCAAGTCCTCTGAGTTCAGTGTAGCCTACTGTCATGTGAAGGGCGCTTGCAAGCCTCAAGGCAGTATGATGCTGTGCGGGTATTGTAACAAGAATGACGCCACCTGCGCTGGCGGGACTCTAGCTGGTATTGAAGGCATGCGTGGGAAACGCGATGCGTGGCGACAACAGATGGACCTCCGCCCTTAATTGCAGCACTGAGAGCGAGGCGGGGAAGGGGTTCAGGGTGCGATAGCTCCTGCGAATGAAAACGTCAAAGGAGTGCTGCGCCGATGGTGTTCCGGCGTTGCGAGGTAATATGTGGGGTGGTTGCAATCGTAGAGTTATCTCCAGTACT
Organism: Ophiophagus hannah; assembly: GCA_000516915.1. NCBI lineage: Eukaryota > Metazoa > Chordata > Lepidosauria > Squamata > Elapidae > Ophiophagus > Ophiophagus hannah. The sequence continues at coordinate 23,054 of AZIM01004753.1, read as the reverse complement.
GCCTTCTCCCCATTGTTGGTAAGGCGTCTGAACAAATCGCAAGGGTTGGTTCTTGAATTCTGCCACGATTGCCTTCTCCTGAGGTAGGTCGGAAATGTTAGCAACGGCAAAAAAAAAAGAAAATGGGGAGGGGAGGTTGTGTTAAACATGGCAAGATTCGTAGTGGCTACGGGGAAAAGCCCCGACCTCAGGACATTGCTGCTGATTGCATTGGTGGAAGAAGAAACACAAATTTCCGCGGTCCTCGGGGTGGCTGGTACTTGCCCGCAATTGGCTCACTTCGAGAATCATCTTGGCGGGGGGGGGGGGGTCATTTCCCAACTTCCCGCCTTTAGGGGGCTGCCCCAAATAGCGGCCTCTGGNGGGGGGGGGGGGGGGGGGTGTCATTTCCCAACTTCCCGCCTTTAGGGTGCTGCCCCAAATAGCGGCCTCTGGCTGTTGTAAGCCACTTTTACGTTGGTTTTCAGAAGAAAGCAAGAAAGTGCTTCCTTTCTCAGCCAATCTTTCATCGTTTCTTTTTTTTAACCAAGAGCCTGTTTCTGCACTTGACTCCTAATACTGCACGTGTGAAAACGCCTGATCTCTCCTCCCTCTCTCAAAGCAAGTTGCCCTTTTATTAACAAAATAGCTAGAATACTACTGGCAGGTGAATGACTCTTTGTGAGGTAATGATTGAATTAAAAAGTTCCATTTCGACATTTTATAAAAGGTAAAAAGTTGTATTCAAAACATTTAGTGTGTGTGGAGCTGAATATCTAAGCTTCATCTTCCATATAGTAGCACGGATAATAAACTAAATAATTGACTTATTTGTTACCTGACAACTTGGCTATCTATACCAATGTAATTATGAGGCCAATCATCTGTAGAGATGCTTAGTCATCCAGGTCATAGTTGTCCCAAAGGCGCCTTAAGGCACAACTGGACTTTTTAGTTTTTCTCTGAAGATGTTTTGCTTCTCATCCAGAAAGCTTCTTCAACCCTGACTGGATGGTGGGGAATGGAAGGATTTATACTCCTTGCAGACAGGTGGTCATTTGCATTCTTTTAGAGAGTCCTTGAGGCCACTTGGAGGTTTATCTGTGTCCTCAGGGTCAGCTAAGTAGTGCAAATAGGTCTGGAGCCTTCTTGGAACTTTTGAAAGGACTGTGTTGTAGATTGGAGATAGATGATGTTGTAACCCACCCCATCTGTTGAGAAAGGGCTATTCAATTTTGATATAGATGGCCTCTTCAACCCCTCTTTCAACCGGCGGTCCCCTGTGTCCAAAATGTCAGTCCAAGGCCAATCCTAAATATAAATTGTACTTAAAAGTCAACAGCCTGTAAGCAAAGCTCATTCAAGTGGTTGGCTCAGGTTTTATCTTTGTAAGTGCCATGTGCTATGACTGAGACCTCTGACATGATAATTCTGTAGTTCCTTGTTTTGTAATCTTTTTGTTAAGTGCCATGTGCTATGACTGAGACCACTGACATTATTATTCTGTAGTTCCTTGTTTTGTAATCTTTCCTTATTTCTTACTGACCAGTCTTCTTGGATTTGCCTTCTAAACAGTTCTCTGAAGGATTAGTTTTTGGCTTCTTCAAATCCTCTTTCCCATAAAACTTTTGTTTCCTTGGGGTCAGATTAACTCATCAGGGTAGGGAGCTTTATAAATTACAGAGTACACTGAGAATAACTGTTTTTTGTGCAAGTTTGTATTTTTGAATTTAGTAATGTAACATTGGTAAGCCTGGAAGATGTCCTGGGATATTATCCTGTATGTTAATTTTATTGCATCTAGCTAAGCAATATATAGAGTTAAAATGAAAGAGGTTAAAAATGGACAGCAATAGATACAGAAATACAGCAATAGATACAGAAATACAGAACTTTATAAGGAATCTCTCTCTTCCCCTGTCATTCTATTTCTTTGTTGAATTCATTGTACCATCTTATGGTAATTCCAAGTAAATAACTAAACTCATTCCATTGGGGAGATTTAAGTGGTAAGGTTTTACAATGTCTTGGCAATCTTTCTTACATATTTATTTGAGCTTTCCTATTTATTTCAGATCCTATTTTTCAACATTTTATTGAATACTGCTTTAAGCATGTAGGGCTTGGGTCAAAACAAAATTATATGGGACAGTATGATTGTTTTAATTTACAGAAAAAAACAATATAATTAGCAAATCAGAGTTATTAATTTGTACATTATTTAGCACTGAATGACATGAGACAACATCTGCTTAGATATGCTCTGTAAACAAGTAAAACCTCATACGAATACTTACAAGAATATACCTAACAAGTAATTTTTATATTTGGGTATGTTATATAAACATTAACCTTAGCAAGGGTAATATTATTTATCTTCTGTGTTCAAGATTTCTTCCTTTGTTCTATATGAATAGTGTATTTATGGTATATATTTCCTAAAATGGTGTGGGAGGCACTTTTGACAATATGTGTAAAATAGTCATATTACTTTCTAGTTTGGCTACAGTCTGCAGCTTCTTTACTCCATGGAGATTTTGTTACCGCTTTGGAGCATGTGGGTTCTGTTTGTAACTTCAGTAAATATATATTTCTAGTAGCAATGCATGCTTTATAATAATAATTTTTATTCTCCATTTTACATTTTTGGTCTGCTGTTTATTCTCTTATGGGCTTGTAGCTGAAACAATGGTGTATGTAATGGCACTTCCTGACAGTGTCCTGTAGCAAACTACCAAGCAAATGTTTGCTTATGTGGTGCTGCTCCACCCTTCCTTCCTCTCTTTGTTTACTGAAATCTTTTGGATTGTGAAATGTGAATTCATGCAGGACTTTTTGCCATTATGTTTAAACTATTGAAAATAGTTTAGGATGAGATCTCATGTTTTCCATATTGACAATCAAGGATTATGCACTTTCCCCCTCTTTTAGTTCTTATTTTAAAAATATAAAGTCTGTAAGTGATAATATTGACTGTTGGGGATGTTAGATCTATGCTGTACTGCTTAAAAGTAGCATGTCCTTTGTGTTCTGAGAGCCTTTCATGTTACTGAATAAGAAAACTGTTAATAGTAATGGGAAATCTGGAAATTCAGTTCCATTCCAGCCTTTAGTAATTAGGATCACTCCAATGAACCCTTCTAAATTTCTTCTTACTAATAGGCTGTGCATATTGGTCTTCCTTTTTTTAGACTTTTAGAGTAGGCTGCCCATCTCTATTTACAACTGTTCTACATTTTGAACAAAAAATGTAATCAAGGTTGTTTTTTAATTAGATGGCTTGTGCAATTCAAAGAAGCCTTACTGAGATAATAACAGTTGAAAATGTGATGGATGTTTTGTGTTTCCATACACACTTGCAGATTATATCTTTATATATTGATGAGGTCATTGATCATGTTAAAATTTGTTCTCTGTGACACTGATGCGTCTATTCTAAGCTCAGCATACTACATATTGTTAATATAAGTTTCTTTGTGACAGTGCTGTGGATCTGAATCTAGGAGATTTCCCAAAGTAGGTTAGACCGTTGGTCCAGCTAGCCATGTAATCTTTTTACCGTAATGATTTTCAGTCTTTTTGGAATCAGAACTATTTTTTTGCCATAACATTTGGTTCATATAATAGAAATAATGTTATTTCTGTTTGCTTTAGATCAACCTGTTTAGATCAACCTGTTCAACACATATTAAGCTACAGGTTCAAATGTTTCATAGACCTGTAACATATATTGATTTTTAGTATATTTAAGATTTGAGGTTAATATTCTTCCCTTGTTTAATTTTGGATTCTGAACTATCTTTTTTTGTATTCTAGTGTCTCCAGGTGTGCCTGATAAATATTCACATTTCCTAGCTAGAAGTATAGCATCCTATACATAGTTTATTGAAAGTTTTCTTTTCATAACTAATGCAAAAGCAACACACACACATACACCTGAATAATGCAAATCCAACCATTTGTGACTTAAGTAATAAACTTTGTGTGTGACACAACTTATTTAATTTGTGAATCTTTTTATTTATCTGTATTTATAAATTCAACAATTTTATCTTTTTAGTTTCACCACTTTTGTAACCATGAAATTGCATTAAAATGATAAATGTGTTCATCCAGTTTAGGAAAGACTTTGCACAGAAAGAGAAAATATAAAAAGAGAAAGAGCTGCTTCAGAGTTTGTGTAAGGTTCCATTACAACCTGTTGGCATTGCCTGAAAGCAGTTGCAACTTTTTCCAGAATGATGTAGTTACTCTTCCCTTTTGTTTTAAGGATTTGTGCTCTGGAACATCTTTTTCTCTTTATATCTAACATTCAAGCTCTGTTCTAGTGAGTGCCTTTCTTTTTCCCTAATCCCAATTTGATTTAGCTTTAGTGCCTTTTAATGGCTGTTTCTAGTAAATTATTTTGTACGTCATCATGAAAACCATTTGATAATATGATTTAGAAATACAACACCCTTGTATTAATGTCAGTGGTATAGATCAATAAGAAAACACTATATTTAATCCCTGGGTTATGAGCATTTCCTTTAGCGAACGTTTGAAGTTACATGATAAGCGTCATGTACATACGAACATTTACGAACAAATTCCAAAACTATGAATCTTGCAGCACCATGGCAGTTTTTCACCCTTACAAACAACTGCAAAGGCTCTGCAACATTCATGAGGCACATTTCTGGCTGAAATGGAGCTTGTGAGGGTGGATCTGCAATGTGCTGAGCAAGGCCTCTGGATGCCTTGACAGCCCCTCCGAAGCTCTATTTTGGCTGGCAACCTGCCAGGCAAGGTCTCTGGAGATCCTAATGGAGCTTCTGAGGGGTAGATCTGCCCCTCAGAAGCTCCATTTTGGCTGGCAATGTGCTGAGCAGGCCTGAACAGAGCATTGGAGGGGTGCACATGGCTGAGAGGCTGGAGAGAAGACTGCTTGCTAGATCTTCACAAGGTAAGTGGCCCGGCATGGCAGGTTGGGGTGGGGGAAACAATTGTGGGGAGCATGAGGTATTTCAGTGTGTTGGGGAAGCCTTGGGTGGTCTTAGGCAGGTGGCCTATTCCATCAGTAGCCCTCCCCCCCCCATGGTCTTCCCCACTCTGAAATACCTTGTGTGCACTTAACGAGCCTTACATTCGATTAGTGAATGTGTGGGCAAAAGGAGGGAGTGATCCCATTCAAGGTACGAGATTCACTCTCATGAATCCTTGGGTTATGAATATACGAAGTTATAGTGATATAACTTCCACATGGCACAAGAGACAGCTCATGTTTAGCGTCCTGTTTTCAACTTTGGTACAGTTTTGAAATATTTAATTATGTCAGATACAAAATTATTATCTTTTAAGAATCAATATACACATGCAATTAAAATAACCTTAAATTGATTTGAAGGAAAAGTCTTTAGATTGAAAATCAGTGACTTTTGCTATTTCAGTGATGAAACACACATGATTTGATTTGTTCAGCTTTGTATGCAAATATGGACAGGAGGGAAAGATGTCTAGAGAGATGAGTTCCTTCCCATATAGAAAAAGTGCAACAATAATAACTAAATTTGCTGTTTTATTTTTTTACATAGGTTGGGTGGCATAGTCTAAAAATTGGGTATAGGAAGGGCATTAATTGAAAGGAATGTTAAAAAGATAGCCTTTGCTTTTGTAACTATGCTAGCTTAGTACCAGGATTATGTTGAAGTATGATTTTTTTCTGATAAGAGATTCTAATTTAAATGTATTTTTCAATGGATGAAAAGTATTACCATTGTTTCATTTATCAGTTTGTTTTAATAGTTTCAAAGTTGTTTTTAGTCAATTTTCTGTGCAGGCAATTCTGAAAGAGATTAGGCTAAAGCTGGATTAACCCCTCCCTCCCTCCCTCCTCTCCTTCTCCTCATTTGCATCTCCTTCCTTCATTTTTTGGCCGTTTTTTGGGCTGTTTCTGGCTGTTTTCCAAGCCATTTTTGGCTGTTTTTCAGCCCGTTTTTTGGGGTGTTTTGGGGCTATTTTGGCCTCTTTGGACTGGTTTTTGGCCATTTCAGGCCATTTTTCGGGCTATTTTTTGCCCTAAAATGGCAGAAAATGACCTGGAAAATGGCTGAAAAATGGCCCCAGAAATGGGCAGGGGCGAGGCCAGCCAGTGATGGGATTAGCCAGTTCGCCAAACTGGGCAGAATTTTAACAACTGGTTCACCTGAACCAGTCCAAACCAGCTAAATCCCACCTCTTGTTTTGTTCTGTAAGAACATGAATAGCTCAACACATTTTACCGAAAGCTTCAAGTTGGACTGTTTTATTGAGGTTGAAATAAACAAGTTTTTGTTTTATTTTATGCAGTCGAATATATGATGTAGGGGCAGGGTGGGTGGGTGATGCGCACATTTCATTATGGGTGCAAGCATGCGTGCGCATGCACTTTCGGCACGCAGTGACGTAAAGGTTAGCCATCACTACCATAGGGTCTCTTGACAGCAGTTGCCAGCTGGTTTTCACGTAGCTGGAAACGGCTATTTTCCAACTGTTCATGCCATGCCGCCATCCGGAAGTTCCCCTACAGGTTGTTAAGGATTATAGCCACTTGTCGCTTTTCTTGACTCCAGATAACCGAAATAATTTAAATAAATGAATTTTCTAATTTAGATCTCCATCTAAATTATATTTTATTTGAGATCAGATACTTAAACATCTTACAGATTTTATATAATTGCAAACTCTTGTTTAAAGTATTTTTTAGATTCTGAGAGATCAAAATGTTACAAAAATTGAACTCTAAAAGAAATGGTAGAATAATTCGATTAGCATAATTACTTACAAAATGGGGTCCAAAATACAAAAAAGCATACTTCTTATTTCTGTGATTTATGCACTAAACTTTGTGCATTCTATTATGTTTAGGAGTAAAACTAATACTATAAGAAGCCATAATTTATCTCAAAAGTTAATTTAACTGGTAGAGGATAGATTTTATTTGATACTAATAAATGTTTCTTTGTTGACTCTAATAAATTATATTTCATTCTCATTACTTCCCCTGGAATCCAAAAACGGCACAATTTGCAGAGAAAATACTAATTTAGGAAGTTTAGTTTGTATTGTTTGTTTGTTTATTTATTTATTT
>AZIM01004749.1:54230-64840 GCA_000516915.1 Ophiophagus hannah | reverse complement strand
GGAGGGTTTCTCCTAAAGTCTACCACCATTTCTCTGGTTTTGAGTGTGTTCAGTTCCAGATTGTTCTGGTTACACCACGAGGCAAGTTGTAAAATCTCCTGTCTATATGTGGATTTGTCTCAAATGAGACCAATCACTGCTGTATCATCTGCAAACTTCAGTATTTTAACAGATGGATTGTTTGAGATGCAGTCGTTGGTATATAGGGAGAAGAGAAGTAGAGAAAGCACACAGCCTTGGGGGGAGGGAAGGCCTGTGCTAATTGTACAGGTATCAGATATGATTCTGCCTATCTTCACCTGCTGCTTCCTGTCTGGAGGAACATTTGAATTATAGCAGAATAGTTAATAAATAAATAAGTGAGTTGGGTAACAGATTTTCTTGTATGGTATTTCAGAATACTTCTAGAAAAATGATACCCATAAATTATATAATAATTATTGTAGATTATTTTACAGGCATTAAATGAAGAGACTTTAGGAGGGAAGTATAAGGTGTAGTTCTTCCAATTTCTTGTTCAGGAAGCCAATGTCTCATAAAACTAATAGATATTTACTCTTCTTCTCCAAGATGTCAACTCCTTAATTAAGACACTTTCTGCTGCCTTTTTTCCTACTTCTGTTTCATGTTGCTACATATTTATGTTATTCTTTTTCACTGAATATTTTGTTACATAGTGCTGCCCATATTTGTGGGGGCTGGGGTTTGCAGAAAATGATGGGATTCAATATTTTTAAGGCAAAAAATATTACCATTGAAATTTGAGAAAGCTGTCATCAATTAAAAATCTTGTTACTGTGAGTGCTATAGATAAACAGAATACTTTTGGCTTTTTATAGTTTTCCTCGTTCTGAATAAACGAATTGCCTTTTTACAGAATTTCCCATTCATGTGGATGTCAGGGGAAAATCCCTTATCAAAGATTAAGCATGGATGTAGCATATTACGTGCCTTCAAGTCAGTCTTGATTTCTGGTTACTGCCTTGACTAGATCATAGTTTTCTTGGAAATATGCTTCTTTGCCTTTTTCCCAGCATTGAGAGAAAATGACAGGCCCAAGGTCATCCAGCTGGGACAAGAACTTACATACACCCAATTTCTGCCTTGGGAGTCCTTAATGACTACGCTATCAAGATAGGGTCACTGATTATTTTCCAAAAGCGGGGTGGGGGGGAGATATATTTTATTATGTGAAAATTGATTAAGTTTAAGATGAATTGTATAGCCTCTACAGTAGAATAGCAAGGAACAGCAGTTAATAAGACATCACTGTTTAAAAGTAAGGTAAAAACAACATGAAATATATCTGACAGCCTCTTTGGCTGGCTTTTTCTAAAGTTGCAAAACCCTGATAGCAAAAAGTCCCAGGTATGTCTGCATTGGCAGAAGAAGGTAGCAAGTTTGAGAAAGGTTGTCTTCTCTACTCCTCCCATTTTGGGATATGCAAGGAGTTAAATGGTTGATGTATTTATTTAAGAAAGACGGTGTGGTCAGAAAGCAAGGGAAAATGATTAAAAGTGCATCAAAGCCTAATCCTACCATTTACTTTTGTGTCTTCCAATCCAATTGTTCTCTTTGTTTAAAAAGAAAAAAAAGGAAAAGGAAAAAAAGGCTGCAATATTTTCTTTTTACCAGTAGAGGGGGCATGAACATCACATAAGAATTTCAGTTGCCTTCTGCCCTCTACTGACAAAGGAAAGGACTGCAACAAATGTTTTGTGGGGAATTTTTGCTGCTGTTTTATTAAACCACCTGAAAAATTAATAAAATATCTTTCATAAGTGTTGCAAATAGTAGATACTATACTGATTAGACTTATTTAGGTGAATGGAGAAATGAAAGTGAGTGGAAATGATGAAACCTAGAACTCTTCAGTAAAAGACTTCTTAAATCAGTACCTCTTTGGGTCAAATAGGACTTTGTAGAAGCTGTGAAGAAAGACATGTATGTATGTATGTATGTATGTATGAAAGGATCCTTTTGGTGGTTGATGCTTCCCATTTATGGAAAATATGTTGGACCTTGTATTTATGCATGTTACTAGGATTCTTACTTTTTAAAGAAAACATGAAATAAAAAGGATGAGTTGTAATAGTAATACAGAATTTGAAAATAAAATAAGTAAGGGAAAAAACAGATTGCTTGATGTTAAACCGTCGACTTAAGGAACGGAGGCAAGACAGCTAACATGTTTATTGTAACAAGTAAAAGGTTACCCACAGCAGCCACAAGCTAACAGCGCAGCTGGCTGACGGGCAATAGCTGATGCCATCTGACAGCTCCCTTTTATACTCAGCTGTCAGATGGCCAGCCAATCAGAACAGTTACAGCTCCCGCTCAAAGTGCGGACCAGAGTGAGAACTTCTGCTTGAACACAACTTGATTTAAGAGGGTGGCACTCAGCATATACTTGAGATGCTTATCATCATTTATCTAGCTTAAATGAAATGTGAGGGAAATTCTTTTTTTTTAAAGAAAAAGTAAAGATTTAGATAATTCTAATCTATCAGTTCATAATCAGTCCTTGAGTATCTTTCAACCAATATTTCTGTCAGAGACTTAGGTCCAGTTGAGATGAACATTTTACCTATGGTCTAAAGAATGGAAATGAGCTTTTGATTTGCACTTTTTCCATTCTTTAGTAGATGAAAGTTGGAAATCTCCCATTTTAACTTCATAAGAAATCACAGCTGCATTAAATCTAAATGTAGGCAATGGACTCAAACTTGTAACCAAATCTATTTAAACAAATAACTATAACTGTAGTTTCAAATTACAGCTTGTTAGCAAACTCTGGTTTTAAAAATGCTTACTTTGTATATTTTGAAAGTAAATCTAAAATAAAAGCATATTTTCTTCTTAAAGGTGAATTACCATCATCATCATCATCAACATCATAGGGCCCTTTTACAGATATTGAAAGCTTTAAAGATATTCAAGACCTTTTTCAGTAATATAATAATATAAATGGCAATCAACAATATACACCAGGGCTTTTATTCTGATAATAACAAGAATCTTGAATCTTTTATCTGACCAAGCAGTTCAGCTCTAAAATTTTCTGAAGAGGCCCAACCTTACATGTGAATGTACAGTTGAACATATTAATAAAAAACATGATTGATTAGGGAAACAACGCTAAAATATATTTTATATATATTTAATTGTTATTCTTAACAGGATATTTAAGAAAGCATTGTGGTAAAATATCTTCAACTTCAGATGCTATTTAATACATTTGTACTACATTTGGGATGTGTGCCTTTGCTTATACAAAACGTTTGTGTTATCTTTCTGAATGAATGTTTTACTTTTTTATGATAAAAGTTTTCTTTCTTCCAATGTGTGAGCAATTTTCAGAATAAGGTATTTCATTTCTGTCATGACTGTCATTCCTGAATACCCAATAAGAACCTCTGGCAGTTTGTAGAAGTCTGGTGAGTAATGCAGAACATTATAATGAATGGATAAAAATAATGCTTACATGTATTTTCCAAGAACTCAAATGAGGGACTCTCTTGGACAAGTATAATAAAATATGGATCTCATAAATATGGAATACAGAAATACGTGAAAAAAGATAGTTTTTTAAATGTACTATAAATATATAAGCACTTGGATAATATTGTATTAGATAAATACATATAGAATTATAATTACTTATTGTTATAATAACATGATTTTTTGGTTATACTTTTTGCTTTTTTATTAAGTGCTTGTTATGTGTCCTTTTTCCCATTCCTTTTGACAATGTATGCATCATTACTGTTATTCCTTTTATGTTTTGCTCTTTATTTCTTTTTGTTATTAATTAAAAGACAATTAAATAAACGAACAAACTTCTGTTGGAAACATGGTATTGCTCTGCAGAACAGTATCTTTCTGACCTTAACAAATAAGGCTAAATCTTTGGCTTCCTTGCATGTTAACAATGCCAAATTGGACAACTTCCTATATTACTTTTGCTTTTTGGAAAGTATTGAACTATTTCTTGGAAAAATGGTCAGAGAGCAGATAGTGTTTATTCCAGGTTTTACAGTATTTCTTGTTATATAAGAAACAAATAAATAAATAGGTAATAGTCTTAAGACCAAGTCAAACAAAACTGAAATAACAGAGATAATTTCACCATTATATGTAAGAAATGTTTTCTAAATAATATACATACTTTAGAGATGTACCATTATTTATTATTACATATGCTGTAAGGACATAAAAGAACATAGGAACTACTTGAAAAATTTCTGGTTGTTTTTGGTTATTCTGTTAAAAGGTCAGGGTTAACTTTTCTCATTCTGTGACCTTTCAAGGAACAAGTTACATCTATTTTATAACATTCATATCAGTATTTCAAACAAGGACTAAGTATCTTCTGTAGTACCTCACCAACTGCTTATACCATCTGCTTGCACAGTTACACTTAACTGTATAAGCAGAAACATTAGCTTCCCAATCTGGAATGTGTTCATTTAATTTACAAATTCTATAGATACTAGATTAATTATATTCAACAGCAGCTTTCAGAAACCTGGTGCAAAAGGAAAAGGTATTTTTGACAATTTTCACACCTGGTTTCAGTTAATTCTGCCACTCATCCATTCATTCTTTGTTTGCATGCAAGCTCTAATGAGTTGGAGAGTCAAATAAATAATTTTAATCTCTTAATTCTTTCCTCCCTTTCTGTACTGATGAAAAAAGATAAATGTTTTCTTCCTTCACATACATTAGGATATAAATCCCTTTTGATTTTGATTTTATACGATGTTTCACTTTAATTTTATTACTGTTTTAGTTACTTTGATCATTTGTGGGGAATAAACGTGGAATAGAAATGAAACAATATAAATATATGCAGATTGTATCTATGTAACTTTTTAAAATAATTTGAATGGCTTTGGAAATATGTCATTTTCGGTGATTATGGATTGTATAAAACCAAAAGCATCACTCTGCAGTATCAGATTTTTTAACAATGCAATCTTTTGAGGGTTTTTTATGGGAAATATATTTGACTAGGTTTAATAAGGCTAGTATCAGCAATGCACATGTAGGATTCTGGTTCAAATCACATTTATCAATCCAGACAGACTGAAAGAAACATGTACTTCTCAATCCAAATTCTTGGCTCTTCAAGCCCCAAACTGTGTCTCTAATGCTACCCTGAAACTAGAGACAAGTCTTGTGAAAGTTGATGCTAAAGTTTGAATGACCATACTTAACTACTGGCTCAGACTGTTCCTTTTTTTCTTTCACTTTTCCCACTAACTATAAGGGATGATTTTCAGTCCACATGGAAAAAGTGAAAACTAAAATCTCATCCATGGGCTTCTCTCCCGGTCTTCTACTCAGCATGGGATATAATCATCAGGCCCAAATATTCATTAAGCAGTATATTGTACTGTAGACACAGTATGCCAGTTAGATCTAGCTAGGCCCCCAACCTTTATTGCCAGTGAATCCAGTCAGTACTCCACCTTCCTACAGCATACTTTACTAATATTGAAGTATCTAACCATCGTAAAGCCTTTACTTTGCACAGTTTCGTGCCATCCCCTCAGCTGGTAAATTAAAATTCAGATGGTAAGTAGCAACTTTCAAGTGATACTACCATTCAGTCATCTCCCCCCTCCTTTTCAGCAGTCACGTCTGAAGTCATGTTTATCTCCTGCCCATTCAACCTCAGAGCTTCTATATTTCTCAGGGAATGCTAGATGATTCACCACAAATTTATGCAGACAAATGTGGGAGAAAATTTCTCATCTTGCTTTTGGTCACATTATGTAATATGATGAATTACAAACATAATCCCTATCTATTAACTGAGTTTCACAGTTCATTCTTCTGACTGAATTTCCAAATACAGTTATTGCAATAGTCCATAGTCACAGCTGCACCCTACACATGGGTTGAAGATATTTTGCAAAATGTTATATCTGCACTGTAGCTGCTATATGTTGCTTGCACAGTCATTATTTTATTTTTAGTAAACATTTCCATCCAGATCATGATAGCTTACAACAAACACAAATTCAGGTTGCCCTCAACCTGGGACCACAATTTCTATCGCTAAGTGATTGTTAAGTGAGTTGTGTCTGCTTTTACAAACCTTTTTGCTGTATTTGTTAAGCAAATCCAGCTTCCCCTATTGACTTTGCTTGTCAGAAGCCATCTGATGTCATAAATGGTGATCATGTGATCCCTGGATGCTGTAACCATTATAAATACAAATTTTGAACATGTGACCGTGGAGACACTGCAATGCTGGTAAATGTGGAGAACAGTCATCAGTCACTTTTTTTCAGCATCGCCATAACTTCAAACGGATACTAAACAGTTGGTTGCAAATTGAGGAGTAACTATATATAAATAGAAACTAATGACCTAAAATAGCTCCCAAATTAAAACAAATCCTGAAAAATAGATCCAAAAGGTCTCATAGATTCAAGATTCTTAAACATACGTAGTGTGTACTGGCAAGACTGCAAGATAATAGTCCTTTTATGCACCAGCTAAAGAAGTTAATACAAAGTCAAAAAGCCCTGGAATATTGGGTTGGGGATTCGGGTCCTGGTTCTGGTTAGAGACTGTCCTTTCTGATACTGCCATAAATCTCTGGAACATCCAGATAAAGACAAACAAGGCAGGTGACCGGACAGTTAAGCATACGCCTCAAGTCTGCTTGGGCAGGATAGTCTGTTCTTCCCCTGCCTCTTGAAAGATTTAGATATTAACAAAGTCAAAATAAGAGGGTTTTTACTACATCATAATATATTTGAGCTGCCACAGTAATATATCAAACAATGAATAACTTAATACCAAAGAATTGCAGCATCTGCAAAAAATAAAGATTGAGAATTGAATGCTTTGTTTTTCCATGTGCACGTATGACTTTGTCCTCAAAGATTTATTTATTTGTATCCTGCCTTTATTATTTTTACAAATAACAAATAAAGATGTACAATGTATGAGGGATACTAGACCACTTAACTAGGATTATTCTCTTGATTCTTCCCATCTGATTTAAATAAAACATAGGCTTGGACGTAAGCAGAAATAAGTCATTTATTTATATCTCCTTTCTTCCCTTCTCCCTGTCCTATTATTATTAAAAGAATAGCTCGTCCTTCCTCTAGTAACTTTGGATGTGTTTCTGCCCCCATTTTTCCTTAAAAGTATCCTGAGAGTTAGTTTAATTTGGGTTAGGTACCATGCTACCTTTGCACAGCTATTGAGGTCTTTTTTTTTTGGTGCTATCAGACTTCTTGCTTCACCTTATTTTATTTTATTATTCTTAAATAAGAAAAAAAAATTAAAAGCTAATTTTGGTGGGGGGGAACACTGGCCCTGTAGCATCAGTTTTGTTTTACAAGAATGACTGGACATCAAAAGGGCTTAAAGGCATTCTCAGAAAGTAAGCAATAATGGGTGCTGTTATTCTTTTCCATTCACTGTATTGAGAGACTTTGCTGGCAATGTACTGTCTCTCTTTAAAAGATTTCACAAGTTTATATAGCCTTTCAAAAGACAGTAAAGCCTGCTTGATGTGACATAACATTGGACAGCGGTGGGGGCAGGGGTGGAGAGCTAGAGGCTTATGGAGATATTTCTACAGTGTAGATGTTTGAACCATTTTGATTTCCTTGTAAAAAGATTCCTTCCAAACTGCTGGAGTTGCAATATTTTTAAGGGTCAACATAAATGACTCTTTACTTTGCTGACTAAAATCTCACATACTAGCAGGGTTGCAGGGTGTGCAATAATTTCCTGCTGTGGTTAAATTAACATTCCAAAACCCAATGGAAATTTTTTTTGCTGCCCCTGCAATAACCTGCAGTTTAGGTAACAAAGAAGAGCAATACTCAGGCCGAGAGACTGACCATGCTCTGAAACTAACTCCCTTAAGACAACTTCTCTCAGTTATGTTTAAATATAAACAGTGGGATGTGTCTTAAGCCTTGGCTTAGTCATCTGTGCTGCCCTTATTTATTTTACAAGTTGGCTCTAAAATGTTTAGAGGATCCAGGTGGTTTTGAATAGGGAAATTAAGATTGTACAGGAAAGGCACATGGCTCTTGCTACCAGCAGACTCCAACAGAGTAAGCAGACTTAACAAATGGAGCTAGTGAGTCACAGGCAAAAGGTCTGCCTTTAAGCAAACAGGAAGAGGAGAACTGAGAAGGAGCCAACATGATTCAGAGGGAAATGAAATTTGACTAAGTGAAATACTGCTGTGAGAACTTGCTAGCAGACTTTGCTACATAACATTTGATCTCTGGTTTTCAACAGAGACTGCATCCCAGCTAACTTTTACCAAAGGTTTACACTTAAGTCAGCTGCATTTTATGACTTTTGTAGTCTAATTGCTCTAACTAAATTGAGGCTCATACTTGTAGGAGGAATTCATTAATCTAAATGCCCTAAATAGTCATAAATCTCAGCAAGTAGATGGTTGGGGGGGAAATGCATTTAATGTTTTACATTTCACTTAGTTTTTACATAATATTGAAGTTAGGGGACCAGGATGGCATTCAAAATCTTAAATTTCCTTTCCTGTAAATATTCTGCAATATTTCATAGTGTCCTGGAGATATTTTCAGATAAATGAGTTGTTGAAATATCCAACTCCATTTCAATTAAAATTTTTTGACAGTGATTTCTAGAATCTGCTGATATTCTTTCCCCACCCAGTTTCCTAAATTTTGAATGCCAGCCCCAAACCCATAATAGAACTACTCTTTAAGGTGCTTCACCCCTTTTATTCCAGATATTTATGTGTAAAAACATCAAGCATACAGCAACGCATGGTTGTAACTTTTTTCTCTCTAGTATTTTCCCGCAAAAATATGGTTTTTTACTGAACTATTCGATTTTAATTTAACCAGCCCAAAGCACTTTGTTCCAAAATGTTTTAGATGCATCAAAATTTTATTTTGCATGCTTTAGATGAATGACTTTTGTGGTGAGATCAGAGTTGTCAGAGATTTTCTTCAAACAACCACTCCAGTGCTGGCTAAATTCTTCCATTGGTTGTTTGCAGTGGTTTGTAGGTTATGTTTGCAGAACTGATCAATTTGGATCTAGTTCTAACAGAATTTTCTGAGTCTTTCAGATTTTGCCTTGACTTCAATAGTTCCATGTAACTTCCATTTCTTAATAACATTTTTTTCAAAATTGAAATTGTGTAGTGAAATAATTTCACCAAGATTATTTTATAGCCTGCCCTTGGAAGACTGAAATTTCAGCTGCTTAGAAAGAGCCTACAGCAATCACAACCCAAGAAGCTGGAAAAGGAAGTATGCGTGGAATTGTTTTAACCTCTCTGTAGGCCTAGTGCAGAACTGTCAAACTCATGGCCCACAGGCCAGATACGTCACGTGCTGGCCACACCTATGCTTGGTTTAGCAAAGGGGGAAAAAGTCGTGATACGTCACGTGATGCCACCATGACAACGCGAGTTTGACACCCCTGACCTAGTGAGTCAATCAGCTCTTGAGGTTTCAATGACAATATTAATTTTAAAAAGTAGCAGTGAAACAACTGCAGCTGCCATTTTCACTATTTTCTAACTTGCCTATATAAAAAACTGCTCATAAATAGTATGTTTGTATTCAAAGTTGCAGAAATACATAATATCTAACTTTATAACATATAAAGGCTATATCAGTTCCTGTTCACTTAGAGCAGTGTTTTTTAAACATGGCAGTGTTAAAAGATGTGTGGACTCAGAATTCTCCAACTGGCATGCTTAAAGTTCCTCAGCATGCTTACAATGTCACAGGCAGCACACATCTTAAAGTTGCCATTTTAAAGTCTGAAAAACACTGACTTAGAGGTTCATTGAAACTTAAAAGGTGACCAGGCATATGCAATGTCTATATGACAGTGTTCTTAGAAATGTGACATCTCTATTATACAAGTGTTTCCTTGTCATATAAAATGTGCACTATTATTCAAGGAGAAATAACCATGTTTACTACTTCCATTTTTTAAAACAATGAAATTTATTTGGAGATTAGAAATAAACACAGAGAGAAGTACATGGCTAGGATCCATATTCCTAGTTATTAGGGTTTCCCCCCAGCTTCTTTTGTAATGTCTTGCATATACGAGAACTCTGGTTCAGCATTTGATGTGGTCTAATGGGTTCTGGAATCCATCCATATACAGAAGCACTGCTGTATAAAATACATCTTATAAAGGATAAGATTATGAAAGATAGGAACAGCTTTTGAGATTGCAAATAATACATTTAACTAATGAGCTGTCAAGAAACATGGTATAATCACAAAAGTTTTATTCATTATATAGGATAATCTTATTTACTGGAGGGTTCTGATGCTGTTTGCTTTTGCTTGGTCTTGTTAGCAGGCTAGGCAACCTGGTGCTTACCAGATGTCTTAAATTATGTTGTTATAAACACCAGCTAATATAGCAAATATATAGAAATTTGGCAGCTGTACTCTAAACATTATCAAGAGGGTATCAAGTTGACTTCCGGTGGCATTTCCATTGACGATGGATCAGAGACCACGATTGTGCGTGGCTTTGATCCGTGTTTCCCTTGTTGGGAGGGTCCCCACGGGACCAGAGTCATCTGACCCACCTTGGAG
>AZIM01004749.1:33147-51879 GCA_000516915.1 Ophiophagus hannah | reverse complement strand
AAGATAAAATGAGAGATATTAAGAAGTTATTTTAGTGATTTACTGGAGGGGATATATACAGTTGACTATATATACAGTTGATTATTTAATGGATATTAGAATTGTACAACAAGAATATTTTATTATGATTAAAGTAGGGTAATGGAAAATACCATGTGGATTTTAAATATATTGGTTTTATTATATTTTTAATCTTTTTAGATTGTTTATTATATATCAGCTTAGAGAAAATTAAGGATAATAATGATGTCTAATGTAAAATAAAATAGGTGGTAAGCTGAANNNGGAAATAATAGGGGATAAAGAATTGAAAACTTATGTATGGATGAAATGATATTGATATTGAATTAATGAATTGAAATATGAATTGCAAATTTATTTAAAGATGAGTGAAATGGATAATAATATGAGTTAATATTATATAAGATTAATGGAAATGAAAATATGACTATGTACAAGTGTTATAATCTGGAAACATGTTGCTCACGTGAAAAGATGNNNAAAATTTAAAAAATAAAAAACTTTTTACAAAAAAAGAGGGTATAAAGTTGTCTATCCCTAACACAAAGCATATTCTTAATTCAGATTTTTTTCAAAGGAAGGTTTGTATCTCTCATATGTGTGTGTGTGTGTGTGTGTGCGTGCACGTGCGCGCACACGTATATATGTACACTACAGTGCATATGTACTTACATGGTGGAGATTTATGTGCTATACAGCAAATCTTCACACTATCTAGTGAGACCTTATTGTCATGAGTTCAGTGGCTACATTATGTGATAAAAAAACGGAATCCATTGTGGCATCAGTTAAAAAACAATGCATTTGATTAAAAAGTCATTTGAATTCATCCAGTTCCTCCATCATTTAACAGAACTTACATCTACAGAAAAAAAAATTTCTTAGTGAAGAAAGAAGTATCTGAGGTTCTCAGAGAGAGAATTGCCCTTTCATACTCTCCCTTAACTGCTTCTTTAGCACCTTTCTTCTCGTCTTCTTAAAACAGCATCTTCATCTTTCAGGATAGCAGCACCTGAGAGAATGCAGCTATAGGTGTGTCCACTAGATGGACTTTAACGTCCTGGATACTTGTTGACTGAGATGAAACATTTTGTTAATTGATTTGTTTCTTTCTTTTTCTTTGAAAGAGAAAGTCTCATTTCTTAAATATTTTCTAGAGATAGTTTCCTGATTGGCTTTGGATTTTGGCTGAATAGACTGTATCCAATACCAACTTGTGATTGTGATCCAAGTTAGCTATTATTTTAGATAACAAAGAAGTATGAAGCTACTAGAGTCTTTTCTGAATTTTTGAATTTGATATCAGAAAGTGGCAAAGAATCAGGCAAATTGAGAGTATCTTGGGTTCAACCACAACTGTAATCTTGCCAATGATTTTTCACCATCTTTCCCTCATTGAAAATCTGAGGGAGATTATTGAACATTGTAAAAAAAAAAGGCAAACAAGACTGGATGGTATGCATAGCATGTGTGGAACTCCTGAAAGCCTCCACAGAATGGTAAAGAAAATTGTGTGGGGACCCTTCTTCCTTTTTTCCCTTTTTTCTCAGCTTGCCATGAACCCGCATCTGTACCTCATTTGCTGAATGACTGACTTCAGACTCAGCTGCTTCCCGCTGGTTGGGAGCTGCAGCTGCCATGTTCATCTTTGCTCTTTGGCAGTGTAGTGGAGCAGCAATTTAACAGTGGCAGCAGCTGCACTCTGGAACCAACCCCAAGGCCTCATTCAAGCCCCTCGATGGGCAAGCAGGGACAGTTTAGATCTTAGCTACTTAGTAGTGGTGGAGTTTGACCAGCAGCTGCAACTGCTCAGCTCAGCTGCTCAGCACAAAGTTCCTGGGTGGTGGCAGTGGAAGCAGCAGTAGTGACAGCTTTGCAAGGTTTAGGGCCCTGGGTTTAGTTTGGGGCTCTTGTTTGTCCATGAGGACTGTGGTGGCAGTGATGACGGTGCTAGGAGGAGTAGCAGCAGTGGGGTCCTACCTGTTCCAATACTGGTTAGATGATCGCGCACATGTGTGCAGCTTTCCCCACCTAATGTACGCGTGCAGCTTTCCCCACACCAGCTGAGTCCTGCAGTACCAATCAGCTGAGAGGATAAAGAAAAGGGCAGGGGCAGGTGGAAGGGCCAATACTGCACTTTTCTCTTCTTTCTCCTCTCAGCTGATTGTCTTTTCAGCTGATCGTGGGAGGCTTTTTTTTACTACTGATTCAACCGAACCAGTCCGAACCAGTAGCATACCACCAGGGAATAGGATTGTGGAGATTGAGTCAGAGCCAGTGGAAGCTACACAGGACAAGGACTAAGGGTCTCAGAGCATCGGAGAATCTGTTCCTAGGGTGAGGGACTAGGAGCAGCTAGCGTGTACCCCCCGGCAAAAGTGAGAGTTGGGTGGAGGATCTTGGGTGAATCTGCTGTCCCCCTGACTTGCCAATAAGAGGGACCAGTTTAGGATGGAGGACAGTTTGTATGTTGGGGGGGAGGGCTGGAGGGTCAAAGGCCATTGTGCTGAGAGCTGGAGCTATAACATCATGGGGGCTCTCTCCGTCACCTATCACTCCAGGATGCCTGATAGAATGAGAGTGGCTGGAGGGGGATGTCAGAGCCCTCGTCTGTATGAGGAAGGGGGTAGAGGAATGATAACCTTGTGGGATGCAGGGCGGGGCAATGCATTATGGCGCTGATGGGAGCCAGAAGACAGGCTGTTGATCAGTGTTGTGTCCCAGCCCCCTGAGCTCATTCCCAGTCCCTGGACAGCATGCCCTCAGAGTCCCAGAGCTTTGGTTGCTGCTTCTGAATCCAGGTTGGTTAATATTAAGGCCCCCTTATTCAAGCTCTCATTTAGGAGTGAGTCGGCCAGGCATATATCACCAAGACCTGACTTACCTGTAAGTGGGGGGAGGGGCTCTCAGAGATGTGTCCAGCCAGGGTTAGGGTTGGCACCAGTCAAGCTCCCAGGGCAGAGGAAGTGGGGGGCAATGGTCATCAGAGAATCTCTTTTGGCCTTCAGGGGTTTTGCTCCCCAAATCACTGGTTGTGAGACTCTCTTTCTGAAACTGGATTCACAAGATCAGTTTGGATTGTTGTTAATGTAACCAGCCTTCCTACTGCATGGCAACATCCCTGCCTGGGCTGCTGGAGGCTGTCTTGGGGCTGACAGTGAAGTTCCCTAGACTTATAGTTCTGGGAGATTCAACCTGTCATCCCTGAATTCAGCCTTGGAAGCAGCCACAAAGTTTGTGACTACCATGGTAGCCATGGACCTATTTTGGATCAATACAGGTCTGACTCAGGACAGTGGTCACACATCAGATATGATCTTTTGTCAGAGCAATGGCAATGTGATCTGGTAGTGGATTTAACATTATCCCCCTTGTCATAGTCAGATCACACACTGGTGTCTTTGAGACTTATGCCACCCACCTCCCAGGGAGGCTGGACCCATTCAAGCAGTCCATCCCCAGTGACTGAAGGACCTGAATGGGTTCCAGAGGGAACTGGGGGATATCCCAGGTGTTCTGCTGCATGGCTTTGCCAAAGCCTTAGTAACAATATGGAATTGAAGGATTTGATGCTTTGGATAGGACTGCGCCTATGCAGCCTCTCTTGGCCCCTTGCTCCCGATGCTCACAGAAGAGTTGCAGGTTCTGAAAAGGGTTAAGAGATGTCTGTGGTGACTCCAACTGGACACAACTTAGAGCTACTAGTAAGGCCTATCTATCTTGTGGCAGTAAGAGTGGCAAAACAGCATTTCTCCACTCTAATTGTGTCTGCAAAGTGTCACCCAGTGGCCCCGTTTCGGATCACTAGGACCCTCTTGGGATAGGAGAGCTTGGGTGATCTTCATCTTCTGGGCTGTGCAGAGAAATTTGTTCAACACCTGATGGACAAAGTGGCTTGGATTCATTCCTAATTGAAACAATGCATGGTGAAGATCTAAGTGAGATGCCTGGGGAAAGATCTTGTTCAGTTATCTGGTATCAATTCGATCATGTTGGACCTGAGGAAGTGAAAATGGAAAGGGTCCTCAATGGTGAAAACCTCCAGGGTGATGACTAGTAGGTGGGTCCAGGCAGTGATAAGTTCATTACAGGAGGGGATATTCCCAGGACCTTTTAATGAGGCCCTGGTTCACCTCCTCCTTAAAAAAACATTACTTGATGCTACCTGCCTGAATAATTTTCATCCAGTTTCCCATCTTTCCTTTTTGGTGATGATATAAAGGGTAATTGCTTGACAGCTTGAGAGTTTTGGATGAAATGGATTATCTGGACCCATTTCAGTCATGATTCAGGCCCAGTTATGGGACAGAAAGAACATTGGTCACACTTATGGATAGTGAGGAGTGCTCCTTGTTGTGGTCTGCCGGCAGCCTGCAGAGACGGCAGCAGAGTCGGACAGTGGGGAGGAACATGGGCCAGTCTGGGAGTCTGTGGAGGACTCGGACGAGGGTCCTGCGTCCGATACAGAGATGGGGCCAGAGCAATCTGGGAGTTATGTGCTGACTCTGGAGCCTCCAGAATCTGACAGTGAGGCAGAGGAACAAGGGGAGCCTGTTCCCAGTACGCACGTGTGCAGAGCTGCCAGAAGGCAAGAACAGTTAAGACAAAAAGGGGCGACTCAGGAATAAGGCTTGGTGATTGGCCCTCCCATAAGACATAAAGGAGGAGCAAAGGGACAGGAACCTTTGCAGGAAGCAACTTTGTTCGCTCTGTTCGGATTAAACCTTGAAGCTGTGTGTGGACTTTGTACTCTTTTTGGCTTTTTACAGTTAATTTGGCACTTNNNNTGTTGGCAGCAATTCAAAGGAGATAAAGATGGGTGCTTATCTTGAGAAACTGTTTGGGACTCATTATGGGCTGGGAATGAACATAATTCCCAGCTGTTGAAATAAAAAGAGGGTTATTTGGATTAAGTGTGTGATTAATTATGGTCTCAGGAAGCCTTGGTCAGAACATTCCTTGACCTCTCAGCAGCCTCCAATACTACCGATCATAGTAGCCTTTGGGGCTAGCTACAGGGTTTGGGTCTGGACAGCACAGTCTTTTGTTGTTTTGGCTCCTGTTTCCAATGCTGCTTAATCGGTGTTAATAAGGAGTGATCCAGCCCATGGCTGCTCTTTTCTGGCATGCCATAGGGCTCAGTACTCTCTCCACTCCTTTTCAACATCTATATGAAGCTGCTGGGCGAAATTATCCATCAACATGGGTTAAAATATCATCAGTATGCTGATAACACTCAACTTTATATCTCCACCTCTGGTGAGTCAAGTGATGCTGTCACTGCCTTCTTGTGGTGTCTGCAGGCTGTGGTGGGCTTGATTTGTGGGACAACAGGCTTCAGCTGAACCTTGGCAAGACCAAACTGTTTTGGGTATATGGAGCTTCAAGATCTGAGACTTTGATATCTTAAGTTCTGGATGGGGTGGCACTACTCCAGACAAATCCAGTCTGCAACCTGGGGGTCCCTGGACTCGTATCTCCTGCTTGAAGAGCAGGTGGCAGTTGCAGCTAGTAGAGCCTTTGCACAACTTTTGATTGTGTGCTAGTTGTGGCCTTTCCTTTGTAGACCTTCTGATCAAATCTTGACACTCTTCATGCCAGAAATCAAAGCAGGGAATTAACAATGATAATCCTCAGTTCTTGGAATAATTTCTTGCACCCATCTCCCTTTTATTTTCACCTTCAGAAAGGATTGTCAGTTTTAAAAAAAGTTACTTTTGATTAGGCTCTCAGAGATTAGAAATTTCTGCCACATAATCTGTAAATTTTAAGATGCAATCTTACTGTGGCTTTATTTTTGGTATTTATATTTGTAATGCATTTTAATTTAGTGGAGAAAGAATACTAAAATATTTTAAACCAATAGAGTAATAAAAAAACTCCAAAATTTTGGTTACTCTTAGAGCTTGCATATTTATTGAACAAATCCTACTAAAAGAGCTAAAATACATTGAGTGTTAGTGCATTATTAAAGATCACACTGTTACAAAAGCCTACATTTTCAGCAGTACACAATTGCAATTATACATAAATGCCACAACTGCTGAATACTGTTTTTTGTTACATGTATATACAGCACAATTGACTTATCTAAACTACTAGAAAAAATGTGCACAAGAATGGGGTAGGAGGAAGAGGGAGAGAAAATTAAGAAGTGCAGTGCATGCATTGGCATTTAACAGTCAGAAGCTAAATGGTTCTGGACAAAATCTGCCCAGTAAAAGGAAGAGCCGAAAGACAGAAGTTATAAAAAATCAAGGTGGGCTCCCAGACTGTGTCTAACACAACAACATTCCATGAATAGATGACACTGTTTTGTTTTGAAAATTGTTTCCTAATTTCCTGGGAGCAAGAACAAAATTGTAAAATCCACATATTGGAAATATTGTGGAAATATCTTAACTGTCATTTTAAGAGTTCTCATTTCTGCATGTTTAAAAATAGTTAATTTAATCAGTTTTTAAGATGACATTAAAAACATGCTAAACCCTCGTATTTAAAAATGTGACTTTCTAATGTATTAAAAAAAAGACAAGAGAAGACCCTTAAAGATCATAAAAAATTATTGCTGTTCTTCAACCAAATTACTAAGCAGAATGGCAGAAACAAAAATTGTAGTAAATTACAGTTTTGTGATTGCTCCCACTATCAATGCAAGATTGTGAGCATACCCAGGTGGGAATCAGTTCATTACTTGCTATATTAGGAATTACTCACCCTACAACACTGAATAAGAAAGCCACACTGAAGACACAAAGAAACAAGTCAGTCCAGTCTAAAGAACGAGAACAAAGTACCAACACCTTCTTAGAACATGGAAATTAAAAATAACTCCATCAGAGCTACCTTGCCAAGGAGCATGTTTAAAGTCCAAAATAGCACCATTCATCAGTGTCTCAAATCCCGTGGCAGCATCTCAGTCACTTACCACAAGGAAACCATGAGTTTCATACTACTTCTATACATCAAAAGAGTACATGGATAAAATATAGAGATATACAGACAATTGATGAAAATAAACTACTAGGCTTGTTACATCTAAAATGAAATAAAAGGGGGACTCTCAGCCTCTGCAAGAAGCAGTTAGGAATCATGGAAATGGAGAGGCAGCAGTTTACCAGTTGCATGTGGTCAGTTGATTTTGGCTAGTGGAAGACATTGCTGTGGTAGAACAAGGCCTGAAGGCCCACCTGTAGTGTTTGTAAACTTGGGTTCACAGTGTGAAATTCTGAGAGCTTTTACTTGAGTCAGAATGGTTAAAAACCGGTTTATGGTACATATATTCCACTGTAATTCTCTAAAGCAAGGCTCAGAGTCCCGTACTTTTCTTCTTATGATTTACAAAGAAACAATTCCCGATATATGACACCATGATGACCTCATCAACACCCATACACCATATTTAATACAAATGAGGAGTAATGATTAAAAAGAGAGGTAATAGATTTTGTTGAAATGGTGTCCAGAGCCATTCACTGGTGTCAGGAACAGAGCCGTCTCATTCTTTTTGCGGTTAACTTCCTTTGGGATGGGAAGATTGTCCTATATAAGAGGGGGAGGAAGAATAAATTATTTGCATTTTGACAAAGTCTCTTCAATATAAACTCATATATCACAATCAACTGCAACATGTTCTACCATCTAAGCATTAGTACCAACATTAAAATGAGCCATTTCAAGCTATCAGGAAAATCTCAGCTCAGAATGGTCCATTATGAAGCCAGAAAAGATGTTCGTATAATTCCAACGAAAACATTTCAACTATGAAATAGTTTATACAGTTAGTCAAAAGAATACGGAGAAGTGTTTTCATATTAATTTTTTAATGCGTTCTTTTTTCTAATTTCTGGGTATAGATAATCATGGCTGATCTATACATGAAGTACTTTCTTCTCACTCAGATTAAGCAAGTTCCTGTGCAGCATGTATAGAAGCAAAGTTAAAACTTGGAAGAAACACAGATAGACTAAACATTTGGACAGTATGACAAAATACTGTTATACAGTTTCTATTCAGCTGTAAAAACAACTGCAATCCTGAAATTCTGCCATACAATCATGAGATAAAAATACCACGTGATTATTCTATGATCTGCAAATACAGTTCTGTTCCATATGGCCATTTATACATGCATCCTCTGTGAAAAACAAAAAGGGCCTCTTTATTTAAGTTCTAATTTCTAAAAATCCATTTATTTATTCTTTTATTATTCCTTCATAATATGTGGTGTTCATAAAATTGAATGATTTGAACTGTTTTCAAGAGACTCTTTGGTCAATTAGTTTCTTCGTATAAAATTTGACCGAACATCATTGATGATAAAGTCCTATTGTACATAGTCTGCTGACAGTTTAAACTGATGAAGTCTTTAATAAAATAATAATAAACTTGTTTGTACTTAATGAAGCATAGTGGTTGTTTTCAAACAAACCTAAACTTTGCTTTATAAGTATATTAGTTGGTATGGAAAAAAGTTCAGATTTCAGGGGGAAAAAACCCAAAAGAGCTTGAGACACAGGGTTTCTTCACTTCTTCTAGACACAGGACATAGTCCAGAGGATAGAAGTGAAAGACTGGTTATAGAGACAATATCACTGAGAATAGTTTAGAATTTAGATAATTTCAAACTCCTCTATTCCATTATTTGTCTGATCCCAGTCTAATTTCTGCAATTTCTGATATTAGACTCTATTTCAACTATATTTTTAAAAGATGAGATCTTGTTGTGGTTGCCTTCTCAATTTAACCATTAATAGACAGTTTTAAGACATTTCAATTAGTGTGAAGAAAAGAGTGTGTGAATCTTATTACTATGTTTGAAATGAGTTCAGGTTTGATTCCATACAGCAGAAGGTAGAGGGGTAGGATCAACAGTAACACTTAGAGAGAGGTTAGTTGTGTTTCTTCTTGGTAATTTGATTATTTGGGAGGTGTGTTGAAAGGAGGTGTGTTGATTGAAGGGGCCAACACCTGCTATGTACTGTTTGGGGGACAGAATGGTATAACTGTAAGTCTGCAACCTATGTAGGGCTTTTGGACATTAAAACAGGAAAATAATCCAGTTGTGAATGGATCTGCAATGGTAAGGCAGGAAATACTGAATTTACCATTATAGGATAAGGGAGACCAGCAAATCTGTGCCAATACACAGTTCCAGCTTAATTTACACCTTATTGGCTTACTTGGGTTTTAAACTGCGGTTTGTAAATACCATATACAGCAAGGTTTTTTAAATTCACAATTTGGTGGTAAACAAATCTGCAGACTTGGCATTTATTATTGAGAAATTGTTGGGTACCCTCACCAAAATCTGTTCTCACTGGCTTTGATACTTTATCAACCCCAATGCCAGAGCCAATGTATGTTCACGTGTGTTCATCTTTAAAGACACTGTATTTGCAGCCAGGGTGTCTGCTCTTGAAGAAGTGGAGTGTGAACGTCTTTATCTTGTTGAAATGTTATTAATATATTGGCTATCCTACTGCCCAGAAGAATCCCTGAGCTACTTGACTAGTCTTTGGGCTAGATGCTGGGTCAGGAAGCACTCAGGAGTTTATGGCCTCCATGAGAACAGTAGACTTAGTCCAACTAATCTTGGGCATGATCCATGCAATTCCTATCAGCTCTTTACTGTGGTCAGATCACTTTCTCATCCAGAAAAGACTGGTGGTTGCCACTATGACTGACTTCCAGGGGTGATTGGATCAACTGCAGTGATCTTCCCGAGTCACCTTACTGTTTCTGGTAGGTACTTGGGGAGTTTTCCAGTTAACCTATGAACAATTCAGAACCTAATAATAGAAGGGAATCCAGGACCTTGGTGAGCTTGCTCCTAAGCAGTCTCTCTCCATAACCCAATCCCAGGTGACACACTGGTTTATTAAGAGATTCTGGGAGATACAGCAACAGAAGTGATGCCTGGAGTACAGTCTGAGGGAGACAAGAAATGAACAGACTGACCATTCATTTCTCATTCAGGCACAGTCCGTGGCTGTAAGAGAAATTAACTGCCATTACTTCTCTTATTTCATTGGCAGGCTGCATATATAAATAAAGTAACCTGTTATATAAATAAAATATTTGTTCACGCCATTGGATCCTTTCCAACCCTTACAATCTATGATTCTGATTCTGATTCAAAGGCTGCATTTGGAGAAGGATGCTTCTCCAGTTTCCCCAAGATTCAAAAGTCCTTTTTGTTGCCCTGTACACTAAAAGGGAAGCTGCAGCAGCTAACTGTCCCTGGCTGATTTTCAAAAAACTAAGCAGGGTCATACCAGATCAGTACTTGGAAGTGACCATTCAGAAACTATAGTACTTGAAATTGAAGATAATCTGGAAGAATACAATGGAAAAGCATTCTGATATGTTGTCAAATAAACTATGTAGACTATGTAAAGAGAGACTTTCTTCTCTGGATGGCAGGTGATGCCTAGAAACTTTACTGAATATTCAAAACATATAGGTCATTCCTTTGAATTAAAGCTTTAATTCTGACATTACTAGGCTCATCTGTAACATAATTTGGCTGTGGAACCTAAGCCTTAATTATGGAAGTATAACTGAATCACAGAGTTGTTGAAATGGTAGCATCCCTCATTTACCCACCCTGAAGAACAGACACAATTAGAAGGAGGGAAAAAAGAAGATGAAAAATCACACAGAAACAGCAAGGTGGTATACAATTGTTTTCCCACTCAGTCAATCCAGAAGCATGGGTGCAATGTGATTTTTAAATGAACCTCTTAACCTCTTCAAAAATAGACACTTAAAGGAGTCCAATGTTGAATAAAATAATAAACTAAGGAATTAACATGACTAGAAAGCCTAATATAAATTGGGCAAGACAGATGGAAGAAATTAACTCTGAAGCTCCTCACAGAGGAAATATTGTCTCTTTCCTGCAACTATAACCAAAATGGTACATGACTCATTCATCTCCTGCTCTTATAAACATATTCTATAAACTAAAGGCAAAGAAAACAATGCACAATGCTCAGAATCCAGGAACCATATGTTCTTCCTTTACATTCCTGATACATCATGCCAAGACATAACCTTGCTGTATTACGATGGGAAGGACCCAAATAGAGTTATGGCTTTATCAATGGCCATTTTTGCTGCCAGCATAAAATCAGGCCCATCAACATCCCCAAGAAAGTACATCAACTTTCTTATGTCCAGTTATGTTCAATTTCCAACTTAAATAAATGTAATGTAATCTGATGCTTTATAAACCATATTAAGTACAGGTACTCCTCAAATAATGACCATTCATTTAGCAACTATGTAAAATTATGGTAGGGCTGAACGAAGTGTACTTATGTCCTATCACCAAAGTTATAGCTGTTGCAATCCCCCTCAACCATAGGATCAAAATTCAGGGAATTGGCAGCATGACCACACTTACAACCACAGAGGTGCTTGTATGCTTTTAAGTGGACTCTAACAGCAATAAAACTATCTGTATTTCACAGTTGGAATATACACGGATTCTAGGACTATAAACAAGTTGCTTTTTAACCAGTATGCTTGGTAGCAATTTTATTCTCAAAATATTAAGCATCAGTAAATATTTATTAAATATGGACAAAGAATGGAATAATTATGTTCTTTTTTATAATAATTTTATTGAACATTACAATTAAAAAAGGTAAGAATAGAAACTAAAAAAAATAAAAGATTAAAAAAATAGAAAGTGAAGAAAGAATGAAAAGAAATATACAAAGAAATGAGTTTGTGTAGTCAAGATTTTCTTTTTACAGGAACTTCTGCCAAAGCTACGGTGGTGCAGTGGTTAGAGTGCAGTACTGCAGGCTACATAGGCAATTTGGCAGTTCAAATCTCACCAGGCTCAAGTTTGATTCTTCTGAGGTGGGGAAAATGAGGAACCAAATTGTTGGGGGCAATATGCTGACTCTTTAAACCTCTTAAAGAGGGCTGTAAAGTGCTATTGCTATGAAGAATATGGAGAACTGAAGATGACCACAGTGGAATGAGGAGCCAGTTAATGGACTGACACTTCATAATTCCTCTCTGGACAAAGAGGAACTAGGATCGCCTACATTAATCCAAACAGTTGTTTCTTACAAGGAGACCACAAAGCAGAGTTCTCCCACAAGCTGGAACTCTGGCAGATGAAGGATCAGTACTGCAATCAAAAGCACATTCATTCTCTCGAAATCATAAAATAATCCCAAATAATACTACACTATGGTGTCTTTTTACTTAATGAAAGATTTTAAGTAATATATAAATAAATATACCTTAATAAATCCTCCATGTCCATGGCTCATTGGAATATGTTTCTGGCTGACTGTGAGCCTTGGATGATAAACCTATAGATAATAATGACATAAAACAAGCAGTTGTCATGATTTGTCTTTGGATAATTGATCATTAAAAGCACAAAGATAACATCTGTAAGGGCCTAGCCATAGAAGATAAGTTGTAGGCACTAACTCACACTTCTCATGCAAATACCAATGCTTTTTTGTTTTACTTGGTCCTGTTTTTCTCTAATTTTTCACTAATCTATAAACAGGCTAAGGCTTTGAATCAGTGGTAAAACTGATGTATTGTATCCCAGATTCAAAGACGTTATTCGGAAGGTAGAGCTGAGATAACTATCTTAAATCCTGGACAGATGTTGCCAGTTAAAGGAGGTAGTATTACATGAATCTACAGACACCTCACATCTTGGACATAAACTATTTCAACTCCTCCCCTCAGGATGCCGCTATAGGGCATTGCATCCAAAACAACTAGACAGAGTTTTTTCCCTTGTGCCATCACTGCTGAACACCTAATTCCGACAGCACTGTTATATTTAAGAATATTTACCCAAGTAATGGGGCCGTATTACTATTTTCCTTCTCGTCTTTCCTATTACCTTCTACTATTGATACCTTATATTACTTTGTCTGTTGTTTGTATATACATTGAGAGCTTATGCACCAGAGACAAATTCCTTGTGTGTCCAATTACACTTGGTCAATAAAGAACATTGTATACTGTATAATTAAAAATTACTGTCTTAACCAACATGCTTTGTATAATCCAACAAACATTTAAAGCCAGAGTTGTGTTCCTTATCCATTCTTTGTTTGGTAACATTGAATATTAATTTATTTAAGCTCTACTAATGACTTTTAGAAAGCCAGCTTGGTGTATGCTTAAAGGCAACAGGCTAACAGGCTGACACATCACATAAACATAAGGAAGCATGGGACTTTCCCTGTTGGCTTCCCCATTGATTATGCTTGGGCAGGGCAGGAAAAGCAGACCTGCTTTTTATATCAAAAAGCCCTAAGGAGAAAATTAGCATAGTAAAAGGTTAGAGAAATTTAGTGGAAAAATGGAATTGTCCTTCCAATGTTTACAGGATGGAGATTTCAAATGAATCCCAAAGTCCTTTAGTTCATTATAATTGTTCAATTAATATGAGGTACAATATATCCTGTAGCTATGATACAAACATCTTTAAGCTACCCAAGAATTAGGTCACAATACTACCACAATGGATTGACATTCTAGTCATATTCATCTATAACCAGTATCATAACTTAAATCCCTCTGTATGGCATGTTCCTGAATCTTCATTTTTTGTTTTGTTTAATGACATGTATTTCATGCTCTAGTTTAATGTTGCTTTCAAATGCAAATAGGAAATTTGTTTGACATACAAAAAGAGATGGCCATCTATCAGAAATGTTCCAGTTAATCTTGCAGTTCTAAGACTTATGACAACTACTTGAGTGGCTAATTCTATTTCTATAATCATTCAGAAGAATCCAGAGCTAGAACTTTCTTAGCTTTTCTTCATTGACAGCCAGGATGAGTTTGTGGAAAGTAATTACAGAGAGTAATAATACACATTTTCATTAATAAAAGAACGTTAGACTTAATAGATCTGGCGGCCATGACAGTATCCTATACTGCCTTCACTTGATGGAAATTGCTCTTTTGTTCTATTTCTGCCCTCTACCTCTACCTTCTCTCTAGAGCTTCTAAACGAGAATCTCAGGGAGACATGGAACTAGTCCTATCTTTCAAATGCTAGTTTGGTGTCCATGGATGTGTTCTGGTAGTCTTCTGCCTCTCTATCCTATATATTGGCTGTGGCAGACGTTACCATATATGTTGTAGATAACTCATTTTTTCCTCTTGGGCTAGTGGGACTTTCGGTTTAAAAATTTTGGAGGATTTAGTTGGCTTGGCTTGTATGCCATGTGGTTTCAATTGGTGGTTTCTGATGTGTTTTTGATGTATAGCAGTGTTATCTTTTTCACTTTTTGTGTCTTGTCATAATACTTAGGAAGAATATGCAGTATAGGCAGTTTCTAGATTAAGAATGTAATCCATTTCCTATGTCTGTCCTTAACTCACATTTTAAGTCAGAATTCATACTTACAAATGGACTATCTATTACTGAAAACAGTGAACAACTTTCTCCTCCCTCAAGCTGATGAACCCCTAAAGCTGTGCAATGTTTTCATGAACTGCTGAAAATAAGCTGTATATTGAAAACATTTAACTTGTCCATAAATCAAATGTTCTTAACCTGGGAACTACCAGTACTTCAACTGGAACAAGGAGCTAGTACAGTAGATAATTATCAGCTGATTTCAGTTTGGATCTGGAGGCCAACAATCCACAACTGTGTACAATCTCCTGTAGGTTCTTGACCTATTGCAGTGGTGACCAACCTTTTTGGGCTCCTGTGCCAAAAATTGTGCACGTGCTTGCATGCTCACGCTCACGTGCCATCACCCAGAAGGCAATATGCACCCCCCATGCATGCGTGCACAATACCCACCCAACCCCACCGCCCCCTTACCTGCACTGCACCTCACAGCTGATTTGCGGCCAGTTTGAGGCCTTTTCGGCCTCCCAGAGGCTTGAGGAAGNNTTCTGCAGGCTTTGCAGGCCGAAAACTAGGTCCCTTTCGTCACTTCCGGTATTTCCGGAAAAAACAGAAAGTGACAAAATGGGCCTAGTTTTCGGCCTGCAAAGCCTGCAGAAGCTTTCCTAAAGCCCCTGGGAGGCTGAAAAAGGTCTCAAACCAGCCGAGAATCAGCTGTGAGGTGCGCGCATGCGCAGTGAGTTAAGTTTGCCTGCAGCTCGCGTGCTGGCACAAATGGTTCTGTGTGCTACCTGTGGCACGCATGCCATAGTTTCGCCATCACGTACCTCTTGCTTGATCTATTGCTATAAGTTAGTCCTCAACTTATGACCACACCACCGTTGGGAATTTCTATCAAGTTGTAAATTGAGTCATCACATGACTAGACCCGGTTTTTATGATCATTTTTATGATGGTCGTCAAATCCAACAAAACCAATGGCATTTTTGGGAAAACTGGCAAAAGATGCTGCAAATCGCAGTTGTGTGACTGCAGGACACTGCAACTGGTTAATGCAAACTAGCTACCCAGGGCCCAAATTGCAATCATGTGAATGGCACAGTCATTAAGCAAACCCATTGTTTACTGTGGGACATTTTCTGCTGGAAATTGGAAGTAAATGCCAGTTTCCAACAAAAATGGCATAAACCGCGGTCACATGGCCATGAGCATTGCAAATGTCCATAAATGTGGGCTGGTTGCAAAGCAGACAAAATGCAGTGAGCTATTTGGGGGGGGGGGGCAGGAGTAACATCAGAACATTAAAGCTGGGTTTTAAGTCCCTTTTCCAGGTCCATCATAACTTCCAATGATTGCTAAGTGATTGGTCCTAAGTCAAGGACTACTTTAGGCAATTGCCTAAAACAGTAGCTCCAAAATATTAATCTAATATAAATACCTGTGACCTTTAAAGGACAAGGGCCTTTTTTGCAGAAGGAAACTTTATTTTCCTTTTTTATTTTTAAAATCCACCGAAAATTTAGTGGTAAAGCTGTGTTATTTTTGTTCCTTTTTGGAACAGAATTTGAGATGTGGAGAGAGATGCAACACTGTAAAAATGTCTAAAAATAATTACAAAACAATCAGAGCAACTCATTCTGGGGGTCATATGTAGGCAATCAAGATCATAATTAATGGAATACAGATTGCAACTTCCTTATAAAGGCCACTGAAAAGCCACCCTTTTTGAGAGAGCCAGGTACCTCGTGTAAAACATTTTATAAAGTGGCAATCTCAGCAGAAAATTCTCCTGTATATTGAAACTGATATCTCCTCTGATACTAGTCTATAGCTTTCCCCTTCCTCAATAACCTGACTGTATCTAAATTACTACCAATCAATACTGAAAATTTCGTATTCTATTTATTTTACAGTGCATATAGTCTTTTTCAATCAGATCTGACTCTAAGGCTCAGATTTAATCAACTGAAGAATTACATTGGACAAGGCAAACAAAATTATCTACAACTTCAGTGTGTCTGTATTTACCTATGAGCTGATGGCAAACTTTTAAGGACAAGTATGCTTTCTGATAGTAGCTTTCCTCGGTAGAATTAGGCCAGTGTACTTTTTGCCTTAATTCTGTCTACTTTGTAGTAGCAATCAGTGCTAAGCGGCAAGTAGCTAATAATTTTTGGAGTAAAAGAGTGAATGCCATTGCAAAATGTCTCCATGATGAATGCTTGTTTCACTTCCATTGGTTCCTCTTCTCTGGCTCTGCATTTTTGCTTACATTCTTATACTATACAGTTTTTCTTGGTTCTTTGCATTCAATATTTGAAGTCATTAAATATCCATATTATCAGACTGGAAAAATCCCAAGTAACTAAAACCAGTATACGTTTTTGTCTCAATCTCAAAAGCATCCTTCATACTTTTTGCATTTTTTGTTTTGTAAAACAAACTACCAAGTTCACATTCTGATCATATTTAACATATAATCATGGAAGAAGTCATCAGGAAGATCAATATGCAGATAATATGAACAATTATCTGATGTCTTCGGGAAATTTCTTACAGATATGAGCTTAGTGAATGAAAAGCAGTCTTGTTTACACATAACTTCTTCACTTACATTGAACTTGAAGGGCTGAGTTAGAGCTCATTGATAAAATGCAGACTATGCATATAGGAATAGTCTGCATCAGTTCCTGGAATCTTCTGCAAAGACTAGTAAATCCAGAAGAAACTCTGAATGTTCAGAAAGATTGCACATGGAGGAACGAGCATACAGCTTTCATATATGTTGAGTGTGAATTTCTGCAAATACTGCGTGTTAATGTGGTCTTGTGTGATGGACAATTTCCAATGGCTCAGGCCTATGGAGAACCAAGACTGATTTTATTAAAATCAGTCACTAGACCTAGCTTTCCTGGCAATCTATGTTTGGATGTAAAAATGTAATCAAAGGATACCAGACCAAAGAAAAACCAACACCAAAGAATAACAGCCAGGGATGAAGTCAAACCACAGGCAATGTACAGCTGTATAATTGGAGAAAAGGGTCAAAGCTGCAAAGAACCAGAACACAGCACAAACTCAGAAGGTGAGTCAAAAGTTAAAGCCTAGGACACAGAGTTGCATAAATGTATCTACAGTTTATATGAGATTGGAGGATATAATATTTTAAAACATAATCTTTAATTTCTGGGAAGAAAAAAAATACTGAAACCTGAAAGCGAAACATTATTGCTAATAGTACTTAATGAAGATTGTTTAAGAAATGTGTTTTATATATCAAAATCTCCCACTAATACTTGTGTTTCTGTCCAAGACTACAAGATGAAATGCATGAATTGTGTACTACTGTGCTTTGGATGCTTGCTGAAATTGTTATGTATCTTTCAGATAAATGCCAAATTAAACCATGTCAAAAAATCAAAGTACACTTTTGCATTAATATCTCTACCAGACAGAACCAAGAAAGGCAAGGAAACAGTGAGTTTATGCCAATGCTTGGACGGCTTGGTGGCTCAGCAGTTAAAGACACTGGATTTGTCGGGTTGAAAAGCCAACAGCCGTGGTTCAAGACCAAAGGGCTGCATGATGGGGTGAGCTTCCATTCTCACCCCAACTCCTGTCAACCTAGCAATTCAAAAGCATGCAAATGTGAGTAAATAGGTACTTCATTAGGAAGGTAACAGCGCTCCATGACATCATACTGGCCACACTGTGGAAATGTCTTCAGATAGCGCTGGCTCAATGGCCTTGAAATAGAGATGAGCACGACCTCAGCAACGACTAACAAAGTAAAATCCGCAGGGACTCCTTTATCTTTTTTTTATATTCCACCTGCATATCACAACTTCCCATACTTTCTTTTAATTGAACTATATTATACAATACAATACAAATGCTGGCCTAGAAACCAAGAGACTATGAGTTCTATCCCTCCATTAGGAATGAAAGCTGGATAGGTGAATTTGGGTCAAACACTCTCTTTCAGCCCAACACACCTTATATGACTGTTGCTGTGCGGAAAATAGGAGGCAGCAGTTTTAGGTATGTTCACTGCCTTGAGTTATGTATATGTTTTTTATCCATAAAAAAGTCTAAGCCTTGTTACCTGGTGGGAGTTTGAACCATTTGATCCAGAAATGGAAAAGCTCCTCATGACTGGACCCAGGCCCCTTCTAGTTAGTTAAGGCACCTTGGGAAGTGGCAATGTTAGTCAGTTAGTTTACTTTATTGTCATTGCACCTCATACAACGAAATCAAACACCATCTTCACTGCACATCATGACCATGAAAATAAACACAAACACACATCCTTCACTCTCCACACATTGAACCGAAAACCCCCGACA
>AZIM01004748.1:75062-91967 GCA_000516915.1 Ophiophagus hannah | reverse complement strand
TTGCACGCAGCTTGAGCTAAGTGCTAGGTGTTTAACAGCCTGCACCACCAAGGCTAAAATTTTCAGTTTTAGGGGATCTTAAAAAGTAATAGTTACGTTTATTGATATTTGATGTCTTATGTTTATCTTAAATGCTATCAATATTTCATTATTTTGCTGTAATGATTATATCTTGCTTTAAAAATGAACTTTTTGGAACATTACACATATTTTTTCTTTTAGCAATTGTGTTTGAAAAACATTTCCCAGCAACCATAGATTCCTTCCAGGATGCAGTGAAATGCTTATCTGAATTTGCATGTAATGCAGCTTTTCCTGACACAAGTATGGAAGCTATTCGCCTTATTCGTCATTGTGCAAAATATGTATCGGAAAGACCTCAGGTACAGTTTATTCCATGTCAGAATATTATTAATTGTGTCAGGTGTTGATTATATTCTATATTGAAAACTACATTTTAGCTGTTATAAAACAACGTATATGTTTGAATCCTTTTATTATTTATCCTGAAATAATAAAAACTGTTTTGAAAACTTCTATTGTGTAAACTTCTATTTTTTTCTTAATTTATTAGTCTGGTCCATCATACTTCTATGTTTAGAAATAGACTCTGTGTGTGTAAAGTTGGGACCATGTTGTCTATCCACATAGAAATGCTACAACTAAAGAGAACTAACGTTATACACCTGTCTTTACTTTTAAAGGCTTTCAGAGAATATACTAGTGATGACATGAATGTTGCTCCAGAAGACAGGGTATGGGTGAGAGGCTGGTTTCCAATTCTCTTTGAGCTGTCCTGTATTATCAATAGATGCAAATTAGATGTAAGAACCAGGTAACAATCCATATTTGTCATTCAACGTTATAAAGTATATATTTTAGTTGTAAGCTCCTGGAAAGTACTAGATGAGATATATTATTATTGCCACATTATTTATAACTAATCTGACTGTCAG
Organism: Ophiophagus hannah; assembly: GCA_000516915.1. Taxonomy (NCBI): domain Eukaryota; kingdom Metazoa; phylum Chordata; class Lepidosauria; order Squamata; family Elapidae; genus Ophiophagus; species Ophiophagus hannah. The sequence goes on along the minus strand of AZIM01004748.1, from coordinate 91,011 downwards.
CAAGAGACTGCATCTTGCAAAGAAACAAAGTAATGGGAATACATGCCAAATTTATTATATTTTCATCCCACCTTTATAGTTCATGTATGTTCATGTATTTGCTTTAAAGACATTGTTACTTCAGTAAATTGTTGGAACTCTATTGAATATTGGTCTGGGGAAGAGAGAGAGATAGAAGGAGGGAGGAGAGAGAGAGAGAGATGAAATGAAATGAAATGTGTGGGTGAGAATGTAGTATTTAATATTGTATATGATATGCGAGTGTGGCTGTCTAATTGTTTATATAAAAAAAGTCAGCCTAATCTTTAAATTGAAATCTAAACTTGAATCATGCAGTAGTACTTTAAAACTAGGGTTGCTCTCGTGCATGTGGCATTTAAGCAGCAGTGTAAGCAAGTCAAACCAAAATATAAATAGCACATTATGAAGTGGACAGTAATTGGGATTTGAAAAATGCACTACTAAAACATAAATAATCCATGATTATAAACTTCCATTCTCTTTCCAAGTCCCTTTGCAACTTAATATTTTGGAATAGAAATGTTGCCAACTCAGCAATAACCTATGTGAGGTGAGAGAATAGGTCAAATTCTCAAAATTGTATGTCAGCACAGAAAATTACAGGTGACTTAGACAAATTCATAAATTCAATATATAATCCAAATTCATAAATTCAATATATAATAATCACTTGACTGGTAATTATGGTAATTATGACAGAAAATGTCTGAATCATTGTGTCGTTTCTATGAGTATATTGACCAATAATATTTTTATGGATTGCATACAAGAATCCAATATATTAGGAACTGTTCTACTAACTTTCATTAGAGAAAGTTTCATATATCACCTGAATTTTGTATTGAATGAAGCAATCTTGCCCACATAAAATGCTTCTATCAGACTTTTAAGCTTTTCAGCTTCTTTTTTGTAATTGTTGTTTCTAGAAGGTTATATAGAGTTGTTTACAGGTAGTCCTTGACTTATTTCTGCAAAATATTACCTATAAGATATTTGCCTACCTTTTCTGACTGTATCAATTTATGTTTAGTGATAGTTTAAAAGTAAGAGCTGAAAGATCTAGTTGATAATTGTTTCTTATACTCTTTTTTTTATTTTAGAGGTTTAACAGTTATGTTTGAAATAATGAAAACATATGGTCATACATATGAAAAGCATTGGTGGCAGGATTTGTTTCGAATAGTCTTCCGAATATTTGACAATATGAAGTTACCAGAACAGCAAACAGAGGTAAAAATAACATGAGAGCAGTTCATTTTTTATTACTATTAACCTTTATGTTCATGTTGCATTTTATACCCATAAGCTGAGCAGGGGCTGTCTGTATGATTTATTTATTTATTTTAGGGGATTTATATGCCGCCCTATCTCCCGAAGGACTCAGGGCGGCTCACAACCATAAGAAACATAAAATACAAAAATTAAAAAATTATTAAATCCCACAACGATTAAATCCCCAACAAACAATTAGACCAATAAAAGCCAATAAACACCCCCCCTCCCCCAGTCTAGGTGAAAAAGCTGAAAAAGCCAGGTCTTCAGGTTGTGACGGAAGGATCGAAGGTCAGGGGCCAACCGCATCTGCACAGGCAGCTGGTTCCACAGGGTGGGTGCTCCCACAGAGAAGGCTCTCCTCCTGGGGGCTGCCAGCCAACACTGTCTGGCTGACGGCACCCTTAGGTGGCCCTGTCTGTGGGAGCACACCAGGCGGTGGGGCATTGCTACCGGCAGTAGATGGTCCCGCAAATAACCTGGCCCCACACCATGTAGAGCTTTATAGGCAATTACCAGCACCTTGATATCCATTTTTAAATTCTACTTCATGCTATCTTTATTGGCATGCTTTATATAAAGCTCTTTTCTGCATAATGGATGATTTTGAGTACATAGTCATGTACTAAAGCTTTTTGTAGATTAAATTCTTATAGGAATGATCACTTTCTTTCTACATTGTTTTAATCCTTGTTCAATTCCTGTTTTCTTCTGTTATGATTAATTACTCATGCAACCAACTTAGATATTTTTAAGAATATCAGACAAAAGGAATCATCAGGATATTTTAGCATCAGGCAAAAGGAATCATTTGGATATTTTAGCATTAAAAGGAAGAGAAAGATGAAGACAGACCAGGTTAACAAGGGCTAGTAGTGAAGATGTGTTGATTTTTATTGTTAGGCCATGTCAGTTAAAAGTGGACTAAAGTGTTGAGTTTGAATTTGACAAAAATGATATTTTGAAGAGATACTTAATTGTGCTATTTTACAACTGGATGCTTATTATTTGGCAAAACTTCCATGTGTAAGTGTCCTTTTGTGATAGCTGTGCATTTAATAGAAATTATAATTTACATTAAGTTAAAATTAAAATTTTGAACTTGTACTAGTGAAGTTATCTCTATGTGAGGTTCATTGTTTAAATGAAGTCTGAAGCTTCATAACTGTTTATGTTTTTCTTTGAACCAAAAATATCGTGAATATATATAGTATTAGAAAATACTAAATGGCTCACACTTCCCGCTTTGTCTACCAATTTAACAGCAAAGTTGCTGTGGTGGTGTTGAATACAATTTTCACCTTGGGTTCAGAGTACTTCATTGCTTTGCATACTTAGTTTAGCTGATATCTAATAACCCAATGATATTAATTTTTCATATAATAATTAGCACATTTTCAAAGAAAATTTAATAACATAGGGGCAAGTGAAAAACATTTTTATAGTTCTTTGGAGATAGTAGTGATCTAAAATCAGTGGTTTAAAATGTGAAAGGAAGCTGCCTTGCTCTCATAATTTCCTTTATGTTGCTGTTACATTACATGGAAATCCTCTGGCCTTTTCTAATCTCTTCTCAGCACTCTGTTTAGGCTTCTCTTACAGAATTGTTGTTGTTTTAATGTTCTCCAAGCTTCCTGAAGGACTTTGAATGCTCCTGGCTAATGTTCAGTATACTTAATACAATTATTATTAAGAAGGTCTCTCTGCTTTTTTCTCTAGAAAGCGGAGTGGATGACAACAACTTGCAATCATGCACTTTATGCAATTTGTGATGTATTCACACAGTATTTAGAAGTACTTAGTGATGTTCTTTTGGATGATATATTTGCTCAGCTGTACTGGTGTGTTCAGCAAGGTAAGATTGCATCAATTTGTTACAGACAATGCTTGCAATTTATTCTGTATAATATGAACAAGCTAATGCCTTGTTTGCATTTCAGACAATGAGCAACTAGCACGGTCTGGCACAAACTGTTTAGAGAATGTTGTCATTCTGAACGGGGAAAAGTTTACCCTTGAAATCTGGGATAAGACTTGCAACTGTATGCTGGATATCTTCAAAACCACTATTCCCCATGCGTAAGATATTTTTCTTTTTGTAAATATTTGGGAGCAAGTCTGCAAACAAATTCATATGTATGAAATATTGAACATACATTAGCTATGCTTGTCTTGATATAATGAACATGCATGTATTTGTTTTATGACACATCTATATAGTCTCTGTATTGGGTTTAGTCACACATAAGAATCTTGGAATTCTTATCCCTGTCAGATCCTTAACTAATTCGTGCTCAGAGCAGCTCTGTCTCTCACGTGCTTATGATTTTTGTTTTTAATACTAGAGTGAGATGGTTTGGGCTTCTCTTCTGCTTTTTCTTAGTCATCTGAACTGAATTTGTTCAGATATGTGACTGGTGACCTTGTATAACATTGTTGCCTAATAAACTAATTAAGACCTTCCATTCCGAAACAGCTTCTACTAATTGAGGAGCATTAAGATAACATTTCCAAATCTAATGATCATGCTTTTTTCCTCCTTTGCTAAAAGAAACTGTAAATTAAATAAAAGTGGTGAAAATAGAAAAAAGTATAATATATTAACTTATAGCCCAGGTAGGGGTTTTTTAATATAAGTTTTGGGCTCATTTTTGTTGAGAACGCTATTACAAATTTAAAACTGTTTTTATCTTAAAACATTGTAATATTTCTGTTTTAGAATTAAATAAAGTTGCTTTCTCTTTTCAAGGCTTTTAACTTGGCGACCAGTGGGAGGAGATACTGCTCCTCCATCTCCATCTTCTGGAAGAGAGAAACAGCTGGTATGTTTGAAAATAAAAATGTCAGGGAAAATATTTTGGAATACTCCAATATTACTTTTAAAAGTAATATTGGAAAAGATCATATGTTGGGATGCCACGTCATGTAGAATAGAGAGATACTGTATGTAGCATTGTATCTTCTATGTGATATAGATTTCATGTAGATCTAAAAGAAGAAGAAAATGACCTATATCTTGAACTGCGAGAGGGATGTCGTATAAATTTAATAAATAAATAAATTTACCAGATTAGAAGACAAGTTAGTCCCTTATAGTATGTCATGTTATTGTAAATAAATCAAAACTGAAATTATATTGCTTAACTTCCTTGCAATTAACCTATTTACTTAGATCCTTTTTGCTCATTAAAATAAGATTATTATTTATTTNGATTATTATTTATTTATAGATTATTATAAAAATTCTCAGTTCCAGAAAAAAATTCCCCCTTTCTCTTTTCCCTATTGCACACATTCCACGGGTGCCTTAAATTCCCTATTGCACACATTCCACAGGTGCCTTAAATTTACCAACCGGCTACTGCGATTTTCCAGAGCTGAGTTGGAATCTGTACAAATGGAAGGGCCAAAAGGATTTGTTCCATTAGTATTTGTTACTTTGGTAAATGGAAAATAAATATATTTAGCATATATTATAATTAAATATACAATTACATATTTCATAGTGTTCTGTACTTACCAGATAAATTAACCAAAAATCCTACTTCAAAGCAAGTTCACTTTGTTGTGTTGAAGTTTGTTTGCCAAACCCATATGAGATAATTTTTGTCTTTTATTTTCAGGATGCCATATCACAAAAATCTGTAGATATCCATGATTCTGTGCAACCAAAATCGTTAGATAGACGTCAGTTTCAGCCTATTGTAGGATTGCCTGCAAATGAGGAGGTCAGCAAAAACAAACCTATAGCAAGTAAGAAGAAATGTTTCTAAAGTGCTATTTGATAATCTGCATTTGTTTCTATGTAGTTTTTCCTTCTGACAGGTTGCTGTTTGTGTTAGAAATAACTCTTGAAATTCTATAAGCATTGAGAATGAATATTACAAAAAGAGTTTGGCATTCTTAGGGCCTACTCTCTTATTTTAAATGCCTAATTGCTAAGATTCCTGGAAGAGATTCTCACCTGTGATGCTGTTTACATTTCTGATTCTGGATGTACAGTCCTTCCTGGTGTTTATGATTGCTTCCCACTTTCATGTTTTTAGAAAAAATATGAAAATAAAAATTTCCTGTCTTCTAAATTATTTTTGGTGGGTTATTGTTTTCAATCTTTTGTACATTTCTATATTGTTTTAAAAGTTTTTGAAAAAAGCTCATATAACAACAGTGCTAAAAGTAATACAGCACACTTTCATATGAATTTGGAATGGCTCTGAAGCCATTCAGTTTTACAATGACAACTACATCTAGAAAGTTGAGTTGATTTACTGCTGGGTGAACTGGAGATAACTAAAATCATGGCAAAACTGTGTATATTTCTTTTTCCTAGAGTCACTGCAATTCTGCAGAAATTATAAACCATTTGTTCTCCTTTGGGTAGGAACTCTTACCACCCTACACTCCCATATTTCATCATAAAAGCCGCCATGGTATTATTTTCAACATTTTGAGGTTGGCAGAAGACAGTTATGTGCTGGAGAGTAGAAACTATGGTACAGAAGTGACCTACAATAAATATTCCAAACTTCTCTCAGCACCTTTTGCCTCTGGGCCATGCTTATTTAAAATTACAATATGCTCTCATTCCCCAAAAGAATGTTACACCTTTAGATGACATACTTTTAAACTTTATTCTAGATATTTTAGCATTAATCTATTTTTGAATTTAAATTTGCAGCTGAAATTTAACACAATTCAATTTGTTTGTACAGCTTTGATGTTTAATTAAACAATGCATTTCTATGATATTTGTGCTAAAGTTACAGATGGACAATATTTAACTCTTCAGAAATTATTGGATTGCATTTCAGTAATCTTCCATTATCTTTTTGGCTAGGGCTCCTGGGATTTTGTATTCAACAGCACTTAAATTCTTTATATTAATTATCATTAATTTTACAAATACGTAGGTATTTTATATATGTAATTTATATACAATAATATATTTGGCAGTTGTATTAGTATATATTCAGTGCAAATAATTTGGCAGACAATAGAAAGTTTCTAACACACATAGAAGGTTAGTAGTTTGCATGATTGTTTCAGTTACCAAATTTATTTTACTTTTTTCTTGTTTTAAAAGAATTTCCAGATCAGAAACTGTTTGGTGCACTGTTAATCAAATGTGTGGTACAACTGGAACTTATTCAAACAATAGACAACATTGTCTTTTTCCCAGCAACCAGCAAAAAAGAAGATGCAGAGAATCTAGCTGCAGCACAGGTAAGGAGAGTCCACTAGTGTGCATATTCATATAAGTGTTTTCTTCTTCCAGTCTTGAGCCAAATGCTGTTTCATAAATTTTGTGATTTCTGGAGGAAAATTCCTGGATTTCCAAACATTCCAATAAGCATCCAGAATAAACTATGATAACGGAAAAATTTGAACTGCATCATAACATCAACCCTGGCCTTTTGTAATTGAGTGCCAAGGTTTAGATGCAAGTGTGTCAGATTTGGTCTACATTGTGTTATCACAAATTATGTTTTGCTGTTTGCTTTCTTGAAGATCCTTAGAACACTTCTTATTTAGATACCAGGAAAATTTAGATATTAAAAGTGAGATTTAGTTTTTTGTTTCTTCTGTAAAGCATTTGAGTGCATCCTGTTTAGTCAAACAGTTACATAGAGAATAGCTTTTACATACAAACAAGCTTCACATCTGATGCAGAGTTCCTTATTTATTACTTGTAAGGGTTTCCATGTGTCTTTCTTTTAAATAATTTTAGAGACAGTGGACATATTTTTAGGGGAAAAGCGTATGATTTGCCTCATCACCATCACTGTGGCTACAAAAGAAGCAGCTGCTCATGGATAGCGGCTGCTCCTGAAGGATGCCGTTTTCTTATCCTTTGGATATGGGTAATCATTAAGTAACAACATAGTTTAGAATTCATATAGAGCAGACTTGTATAGCGTAAATATATTTTACCACATAAGTTGTAAATTTACTTAGAGTAAAATGTCAATTGAACAGATTCCCCATTTAGCAGACTTCAGATACAGTGGGCAAAATCTACATGCAGACATCACCTCAAAATAATGGACATTTCTTGTATCTGATTTACTCTGAAGGCTAAGCAACTAAGTACGGTCAATTGCATCTTTTTACATTATTTGCATTGTGTATTTTGCATCAACTTATGTCCTAATATAACTAGCTCATAAATTTATATTTAATATTTGAAATTTATTTATTATGATATCTTGATGAAATCAGTTTGTTCTCAACAGCTGAAAACTGTTGAGAGTCACAATGACACCCAAAAAGCTAACTAATAAAACTTAATATTTCCTTCCTTCCTTCCTTCCTTNTCCTTCCTTCCTTCCTTCCTTCCAGAGGGATGCAGTAGACTTTAATGTTCATGTGGACACACAAGATCAAGGAATGTATTGTTTTTTAACATCACAGCAGCTTTTCAAACTGCTGGATTGTTTATTAGAATCTCATAAATTTGCTAAAGCTTTCAACTCAAATAATGAGCAAAGAACTGCACTTTGGAAAGCAGGTAAGTCTTTCTTGTCAATTGTAAGGCCGTTAAATGATGAACATTACACAAAAATACTGTTCAGGTAGTCCTCAGATTATGATGATAGGGCTTGATTTTCCATCACTAAGCAGTGTTGTTGTAAAGTGCGACCTAACATAACCACATTGCTTAACAACAGCAATCCCATAGTCACAATTGCCATTATTACCCCAGAACTATGCAATTTGTTATATGGGAAGAGATGAGAGCCCAGTCAAGTTTGGCTGAATGAGTTGCCACAGGCAGGTGCAAGCAGAAGGTACAAAGCATAGGTTGGTGAAAAAGTGGCAGGAATGATTTCTAGTTGGCTTCTGCATTGTCTTTGTTTGTGGGAAGTCAGTATGGAAATTGTAATCATGTGGCTATAGCTTGCTGCTACATTGCAATTATAAACTGGGCACTGAGGACACAGCTGTCGATCACATGACTCCAGGGACATGCGATGGCCAGAATTCAGAAGACTGATGGTAAATCCTCCTCATTTATTGCCATCAGAACTTTGAACAGTAGCTAAACAAATGGTTTAAATTGAGGTGTACCTGTAAGTTATTTTAATGTGGCATAGTAAAATTATAGATGAAAAACGTAACAATGCTTTAGCTTCAAGTTGTACTGTTCACAGAAACATTAAATCATGTCTTAATATCTGTAACCCATTTTTTAAATTCTGAAATTTTAGAGGAATATGAATTCTGGATTTGCCTTTGTTATTCACTCATCATTTCTTCAATAACTAGAATTCAATAATTCTTTAAAGAATTAAATATTTTCAGATGGGTAATAATTTGTAACAACAAAAATGATATATAAATACTGAATGTTGTGCTGTGTCACTAATATTTTTGATCACATGTGCATGTATGGAATTTTGAGATTCCATAGCCTCAAAATGCAAGCGATGGAGTAGGAGGAGTCTGTTCATTCACAACATAGTTGCACCCATTTATATAACAAATCACAAAACTTCTATTTAACAAATGGCAGGATTTCCTTCTAATCCATGTGAAACCTCAAAATGCTTCCTGGTATCCTCACCTCAAAATTTTGTCTTTTTTTTTTCCTGGGCAGCCAGGGATTTGTTCAAATAAGATAGTGGGCTACAGCTTTGTATAGTTAACAATACTTCTATGTAATATGTAGCCCTGATATATTCTTATATCTAAAGGTTTTGTAGGATGCTAGTGATTTGCTTTATCAGAATTATAGTTTTTCTTTTTAATTTACAAAATGTATTGATGAACAGGAACACTGCAGGCATTAAGAGAAATGCCATGAAGAGAGAGGATACCAAAATGTAGTCCTTGGCTGATGACTACAATTAGACAAGAATTTCTGCTGCTGAATGATGTAGCTTAACACATGGCTGCATCACTTAGCAACAACAATGCTTACAGGACCAGTTGCTATCATATCTCAAGATGTCCTATTCACTAACTGAGAAGCAGAGGGAATCCCAGATGAAGAGTGCAGAGGTGCCACTGGTGGTATAAAGGTGCCCTGTGGGAGGCCTAACACTGGCTACACTGATTCGGGACGGGAGTGCTGCAGTTAACCATCATTGTTTAACTGAACTTAGTGAGTTCTCGGAGGCCAGGGAAGGAGAGTACAGGGTGCGCTTATGGATAGAGATGAGAGAGAATATACTGTGGCTCAGGAGCTTCTTGGTCTACTGCAGCTCTGGAGCTGTAAGAATCCCTTGAGTTACAGTGTGGTGCAAAGCCACCATGACCCAGAAAGCCTCAACCACCCTGGCCTGGCACAACAGCATGGGGCAAAGCTGCTGCACCATATGGAGTATAACATTTTGCTTTTAAAAAGATGATATTCATACAAATCCAACTCCTACTCTTGTAGAATTTTAGAAGCATCCTGATTAGGGAATCTGAATGCTATGAATAGCCTATGCAATAGCCATTTTTGCCTGTTTTTTTTTTAACTCAAGTGCTGATTTTTAGATAGTCAACAAAATATAAACAACAGATATTGTTTTGGCAGGTTTCAAAGGGAAATCAAAGCCCAATCTTTTAAAACAGGAGACTAGCAGTCTTGCCTGTGGGTTACGTATACTCTTCCGCATGTACATGGATGAAAGTCGAAAAGATGCCTGGGAAGAAGTGCAACAGCGATTACTAAAGTAAGGCTTGTTCACAGCTTTCATCTGGCTGCATAGTAGAATTTAAAAATTTAAAGAAATACTGAATTGGTTAATTTTCAGCAATTAACTTCATGACACAGATCATTCTATTTAGCAAAGTTCTTCAAAAGAATCTTGAGAAGACAGTAAAGAGCCAGCAAATCATCATCTATCAGCATTTCTCTAGATCTAACCTTTTGCTTATTGGGAATATTTTCTATTATTGCTGTTCAGTGGTTCAGTAAACAGACATATGATCTCACTCCTTCCTTCTCCTTTTACTACTTACCAATATCTGAAAAATTGACTGCCAGCTGTAAGCATCTTTATTCAGGGGTGGGATCCGACAGGGTTAACTACTGGTTCGGTGATTTACGATGTGCTTTCCTGCACGCTGTGCGCACGTGTAAATCTTCGTCAGCTTGCTGCCTGGACAGCTGAGCAGCGCTGTGTGCAGGGAAGCAGCGTTTGAAAAAGCACTTTTTTCCTGCTTTTTCAACCACAGCTGTGCATCGCACTGCAGCTGAGGTTGAAAAAGCAGGAAANAGGAAATAAAGGTCAGGTAAGAGCCCGGGAGGGCAGGTGGGCCAAAACAGCAGCAGACATAGAACTGGTTCTGTGTCTGCTGCTCTTCAGAGCTACGGGTTCTACAGAGCCGGACAGAACCGGTAGAATCCCACCCCTGTCTTTATTTGAGATGAGACCATCCATTCAGTAATCAGCTTTACAATATGCTATAGTGTTTTGTCTAACTTTTAAGTATGCTTGGGCTTACTGATGTCCCCTGATGTGTTGGTGTAGGATGGGATTATTGAATTATCTTTCTGAATATACGGTTTTTCTGATAAGAGTTCTGTGTCAAAAATAAACAATTAAACTTTGGTTTTATGTTGGCATGTTGCTTGTAGTGTCTGCAAGGAAGCTCTCAGCTACTTCCTCACTTTGACCTCTGAGAGTCACCGGGAAGCTTGGACTAGCCTATTACTTTTATTCTTAACAAAGGTTCTGAAAATAAGTGATGATCGGGTAAGTAAGACTTTTCAACGTTTAGGGATTGAGCCCAGTTTTTTTTCCTCATGAACAACAGATCATAATTGTCATAAACCAGTTTTAGGATAGATTCCCTTCCACTGCTGAGGAATAAAAACATTCCAATCCATTCATATCATATTGCCATTTGCCTTTTTTTCCTCTCTTGGTGCCAGTACTTCTGTGCCCATAACGCCATGCACACTTGTTTCTTCAGAAAATGGGGTGGAGGATCTGATAATTCTTATTGCAGTGTTTAAATTAGTGCATTTAGTTGTTCAAAAACTTAATGTCTAATAGAATTCTTTTTTCCCTTAGTTCAAAGCTCATGCATCTTTCTACTATCCTCTTTTGTGTGAAATAATGCAATTTGATCTGATTCCTGAGCTCCGGGCTGTTTTGAGAAGATTTTTTCTGCGAATTGGAATTGTTTTCCAAATATCTCAGCCAGCTGATCAAGAGGAAGATACAGCCAAACAGTAGAAGTATAACTAAGGAAACTAAGAACCAAATCAACTTGCACTGGATGTTCATAATGAGGGTCTCTATATGGCAGTGTGTGCATCTACGGGTTCACAGTATAGAGTAAAGCTGTAACTTAGGCTTGCAAAACTTTTAATTCTCCAGTAGATTTTTCTTTCTCCCTTTCCTGGCTTATGCTGAGCATTGAGCCAGTTTTAAACAGTCTTATTGTCAGCTTGGACTGTAATGTCCTGTTATTCAGACATGCATACATATGTGTATGTGTGGGCATATGTATGTTTATGATGGCTGTGAACTTAAACATATGTACCCAAAGAACTAACACTTTAAAAGTTTGAACTTCCATAGAGTACAACTCAGGAGAATTGTATTTGAAAGAATGGTTTGTACTCAAAGCACAGGAAAACACTAGTTAAGAGATCTAGCAACTTTATGGAATTCTTATTCTGAAAAAAAATCTGCAAACTCAAGCTGAGATATAGGTAATAATTCTTCAGTGAAAAAACAAGAGTGCAGGTCTGTAATATAAATTACAAACACTATATAGTTCTTCCTGCATTCTTTTATGATTTCATAGAAACCCATACATTTGTTTACCAAATGCACTAGTCTGAGTTTATGTTGTGATTGATTTGGTCTGTATCCTAAAAGTTAGTCTTGCTAACTTTAGTGAAGGGCAGAGATTGAAAAAGTCACAACTGGCTTAACTGTTTGTAATATACCTGTGATAGGGCTTTTAAATATAATAAGCCATTGCAACGATCCTTCTGGGCTGGAACTTGAATCACTGCAAATGAGTCTAGGTTTTATCTTATGTCACCTTTTGGGGGGTTGTTTGATGTAGATTTCACTCTGTGTACAGAATGTAATGTTAAATATATTCAAGTAACAAATCTGGCATGGTTTAGGGACGGTTTTAAATTTATTGGAAATGTATTCATACTGTGAATTGTGCTCTGATGGTTAAAGAAAAGATTGTCAAGCATTCTGTCTTACAGTGGATGTAGAAAATTTTTTCAGATGGAAAAATGTATATGGTACAGCTCTGTAAAGTTTTCTATGTAAATTCTGTACAACTTTCTGTACAATATTGGTTCTCATCTGGCATATTCTAATCAGGTTATAAGTCAATAAAGTTTTTGAATTCTTTCATCGGTGCAATGAAAACCAATGCAATGTAAAACTACTTGTTTTAATGTTTCAAGAAACTTAAAAGTTTAACAATGATGATTAACAGTGCTGAAGCAAACTGCCTTCAGCATGTTTGCAAGTGATTAAAGAATTTAACTTAATTCAAGTATCATTCCTTCTATTTTTCAGTTCAAATCTTCCTATTTGGAAAAGCTGTAGCTACATGAAGATATAGGACGATGTTCTGTCTCACATGCAGAATGCAGAACTGAAGGCTGCCTCAAACTGGCCCCATGCAAAAGTCTCTCCAATAGCTAGACAAAAAACAAGAAGGGCTGATACTGTAAATGTCAGGTTAAGGCTAGTAGCTTCATCATCCAATAAGTGGCTTATCTGTTATCAGAGCAGTAAAGGCAAACAGCAGCTTCCCAGCTTGTGATGAGAACAAGACTGCTGGATCTTTACTACCTTATAGCTATAGAGTAGCTGTAAAAATCAAGGATTTTAAATGAGGCAGAAGAGTAACCCTACTCTGAGAAAATACTATTCCCTTGGGGAAGCCAGTGTAGTATATCTTTCTTTTGCTCTAGGCAATTGAGAACAGGAGCTAAACTTAACAATGAAGTACCAAAAGTGCTTTTTCAAGAGGCAACTGGACTTTCTGGTTTTTATTTGAAGACGTTTTGCTTTTCATCCAAGAAGCTTCTTCAGCTCTGAAGTATTAAGTACTTTTTGGGTCCCAAATATAAGACTCAATAATCCCTATTTGGATGGAAAGGGTTAGTAGCCAATGACGTTGCCAATGACTGACATTACAAATTACTGTATTTTGCTATTATAGCTTCTTTTCTGTTCGCCTGTATGTTACCTAAAAGCAATTGTTTTTTGTTATAATTAAATGTTCAGTAAAGGAGAACTACAACCAGGTGAAGGACAAGGAAAAAGTTATGTTTTGGTGATCAGAAAATTCTTCAAGGTATCTTTTTCTACCCATCCAGCTGTCCAGATTTTATAGTTGGGAAACTGATGCTTTTTGGAAGAGTCCGTTTTAATGGTATATTACACATACTATTAAATATTAAATAGTGTAACATAAACACCTTGCAGTTACACAAAAAGGAACTTGTATTTGTACTAGACTTAATACAGTTCAGTCAGAAATTAGTTCCATAATGAAACATGTCATTTCTACTGCAATGAGAAAGAAGCATCACCAAGGAAACTCCAGAGCTTCAATTATTAAAAACAATTTATTCATTTCACAAAATATACATCTTCACAAATACTTCATTAGAATCCTGATAAAAATATAATTTATTTTGTCATCTTAAGTCATGAACATAAATATACGTATAGAATTCACTATTATTTGAACACACATATACACATATAAAACAGCACTTCACCATTTTAGAACAAATGATTGGATAAGATTTGTGGGCTAGAAGTAAAGCAGCAATTAATTTAAATCCTGGGTAGTCCCTAAACATCTACTACATGTCTAAGAACAATAAGCCACAGTATTTTATTTGATTACATTCAGGTCATATTTCTCAATCTTGCAGAAGTCTGAGGTAATTTTTCAGAGAAAAATAATCCAAAAATAAATTTTGCCTCAGTACCACTAAATGTATGCTAAATTGTACATTTAGCTATACTCTGAAGCTGTCATGAAAATTTACTGTGGTAATATATTTCCAAGTTTAGATGTCATCAGTAATGAATCAATAATTGAACAAAGTAGGCATTGTTTTCACAATCAACTATGAATATAAAAGTGCAATCGTGAAACTTTGAAAGGCACAAACAGCTTTAACACAAGTTTATTTAGCCATGGGCAGTTGACAGCCCCTGCCAATTGAATGTTATATTCTTCTCAGAAGTTGGCTTAGCTTGACTTGACTGCTCAGCCATGAGTCTTTTAAGGGTTTCTGATGTCCCAGGTCTAAGCCATGGTTCAGTTGCCACAGAATCAATCGAACTGGGTCTTCTGCCATGTCTAGGAAATAATTCCTTCAGGGTGTCGTCACCATTCCCCAATGAAATGTCATCAGCTTGAGAGGAAAAAAATAAATTTTAATATATGAAGTCATACTTGGTATCCTACCATATATTTCAGTGACCAAATTATTCATTCTGCAGTATTACAGAGGACTTCTGTGGAATAAAATTGCAGCAAGGTCAGTACAACTGTTGCCCAATCGGGGTACTTCAGATTTTCAATATTTCCTTATTCTGGAGTCACTGGTCAAATAATGTTGACACAGAAGGATGGGAAATGGCGTTTCTAAGGTAAGTATGAAGGTGATCAAGACCAACTGCATACTATGCCTTAAAACAGCACTGGAGGATCCAACTCCCCTTTTCGCCATACTTCTTACATATACCTGTATGCAAAAGTTTATGTAGGGACTTCATGATCAATTTGGAAGATCGCTTCAGATTGACTTGCTGAAATAACCAATCTCTCTTCAAGTTTAAATTACTTGCTAAGAAAAAAAATCTGCTAAAAAGGCCTGAAAACTAATCAAATGTACAAAACAGAAACCAGGTATCACTACAAATGACCTACTGACATTTGACATTGGAATCCCTGTCGATAGAAGAACATTGTTTATACAACAATTATTTTACATGGGAGAGTTATCAAAACAACACACTTCTTCAACCTCATAAAAGTCAACATCTCAGGTATGCAAAAGAACACTTACAAATCTCCAATCTTTTGGAGAACAGTGCTTTGGATTACTGAGATAAAGTTTGAACTTTTTGACCACAACAACTGTTTTACTGCAGGTTTGAAAGGAAACTACAGCCACCTATCTCCACAACCCACATCTCAAACACCAACAACAGCCAAGCCTTCTACAACCGGCCCCAATCCATTGGGTTCACAACCTCTGATGATCACAGAAATAGAAGTGCAAGATCTATTACACAGACAAAAGCCAGGAAAAGCACCAGGGCCAAACAAAGATAACTCCTTGCTTAAAAGTCTGTGCTGACCAATTGGCCCACATCTTCACCCAAATCTTCAATAGATCACTAGAGATGTGCTATGTTCCTTCCTGCTTCAAATGCTCTACTATCATCCCAGTGCCAAAGAAGCCCTCCATCAAGGAACTGAATGACTACAGACCAGTTGCTCTAATATCTGTAGTTATGAAAATCTTTGAAAGGCTTGTGCTGTCCCACCTAAAAACCATCACGGATCCGCTGTTAGATCCCATGCAGTTTGCATACCGAGCAAATAGATCAACAGATGATGCTGTTAATATGGCTCTGCACTACATCCTACAACTCCTTGAATCTCCGAATATCTACACAAGGGTCCTCTTTGTAGACTTCAG
>AZIM01004748.1:29612-46749 GCA_000516915.1 Ophiophagus hannah | reverse complement strand
CATATCTCAAAGGGTCGGGTGCCCAGCAAGTCCGCCAGCGAACCCCGAAGCCCCCCCAGAACAGCCCCAAACAGTCTCGCCCGTAGAGCTCACTCACTGAGGACAGCCATTCCTGAGGACATGCGCAGTATGTTAAGTTCTGAAAGTTGGCAATCATCTCAAAACTATATTCACAACTAGAAATAAATAAACCATATAAACTATTGTTTACTTTGTAGTTTTTTGTACTTACATGGGCACAGGAGGTTTCTGAGTGGCATCAAAAGGGGGTGGAGCAGATGAAGGCTGTGTCCCACCTGCACCATCTAAAATAGCAAAGATATCCAAAATGTAAATCTCAGATGTACAGCAAAACATAATATACATATTCTGAAATAATAAATATCAAATGATTATCATCAGAAGCATGATAATACTGTTAATCTTCTGGTAAATGCTGCTAGGATTATATAGTCCTCAATTTACGACAAGTAGGACTGGAATTTTCATCACTAAGTGATTGGTTATAAAGCAAAATGTCAAATGACTGTATCGCTTAGCAATCGCTATACTGGCACTTTCCATTGATGTCATTACGCAAATGCAACCATTTGTTAGTCAAGCACGCACCATTCTAGGCTTCATCCCTTCCAGCCCCAAGTCTCAGTAAGATAAGAGACTGCCTCTAATGTCCCCTGTGCATCTACACCACCACCCTGTCTGCCCTTCTGGCTGCCTGCACCCTGCCTTGTGGGTTGGCAAGCAGCCCCAGAGCAGTAAGGCTTCTATCCCAGGGCAGTAGCTTTTTTGAATTCTGCTGTATAGTGCAGTGTTGGTGTGGTGTCGGGGGTTTCCAGTTCAATGTGTGAAGGGTNTGAAGATGGTGTTTGATTTCATTGTACGAGGTGCAATGACAATAAAGTAAAATAAACTAAACTCAGAGGATGTTTATCATGCTCCAGAAAGCTGTAGCTGCCTTCACCACCCTAAACTGCGAAACTCCCAACCCCCTCCACAGCTTCTGCTGTTTTTTTGCTATCTTCTTGTTCCTGCTGTTGAAATGCCTGAAATGGCTGCCAGGCCAGACTGGGATTGGTCTTTGGCTGGGTTATGGAGAAGATGAAGTGCACTCTGGTCATAAGTGCTGGTGGGCTGTCAAATGCCTGAATTTTGATCTTGTGACCATGGGGAGGTGGTGCTGCAACAGCTGTAATTTTGGGGTATGGATCATACCTCCCTTTATTCAATACCATTGTAACTTCAGGCACTGAACAAATGGTCGTAAGAGTGTTAGCATTAATAGCTCTATACCCAAGATGGTCCTGAAAGCATTGGTCTTGGTTTCAGTATTATTCAACATTGTAATTAATAGCCTGTATAGCAACACTAATGAGTTGCTTATCAAATTTGCAGATGACACAACACTAGAAACTACATTCAACACCCCGCCCCCAAAACAGAATGAAATTGAAATCTAATTGAGACAAGTTGGAAGACTGGATTAAGAGGAACAAGAAGTATTTCAACAAGGAGAAATGAAAGGTATTACATTTATAGAGGAAAAAGATAGGACATCCATACAAAATGAGGGATGTGGGGTTTAGGAGCACTATGTCAGAGAAAGAATTGGGTGTTGTCACTGACAAGGAAAACCTGAGTCAACACTATGAGCTATTAGAAGAACCAACATAATTCCAGACTACGTCAGAAACAACACTGTATCAGACACATATGAAATCCTTATTACCTTATACTCTTTACTATTAAAACCATATCTGCAGTAATGTGTATCATTCTAGGCACCAGATGTCCAAAAGAATATTGGCAGATTACAAAGATATGGGGATTAAAATGCGCCATACAAAGAGAAGCTGAAGGTCTCTAAAATCATAACCCAGCCATCGCAAGTCCTCTCCCTGCCTCCCCGACAGCACTCATGCTCATTATCTGGGACTTCTGCCTCTTCCTGCTTAAAAACATGTGAGTCCTGGGGTTACATGAGGATTATTATTGTTAGCTAATTGGGATGTCATGATTGGTAGCTAAGTGATTCAGTGACAATGTCACATTTTACAACTGCATCACTTAGTGACAACAATCCTGATCCCGATTGCCATCATAACCTGATTACTTATACTATTTTTTAATTCCTCAAAGTTAAATGACTCAGAAGAAATAATATATATTTCTCAGAAGGCACACTGGCAGAAATAATTTTAAAGAGCTTAACACAGCTGTTTTTCTTCCTCGTGTGGTGTGGGAAGAATGAAGGTAAAAGAGAAAGTTGAAAGAATTATAATCAAAGCTGTTACAAAGATTTGGGATGAGGTAAGCACTGCTTTGGAATTTTTGAGCCCAACTTGCATTTCTATATTTCCATAATTCATCACCATCCCTCAATTCAGTAACATTTATCCATAAAAGACAAGCTATATCTTATCACTCTGAAGAAAAGAATAAAATAAAACTTACAATATGCGAGGCTGGGATCCAAAGGATTTCTGGTGCCATAGAAGTAGTAGGCATCATCATATGGAGTTCTATAACTATCAGTCAAAATTGGTGGTGCAAGGGGTGGTGGAAGGGGGGCAATTCTAAACAAAAAAAGATGAGGCAACTTTTTAAAATAGTATAGAAGAACTGCTCATTCATAAACATTAGTTTCAGTTAGCTCTAGTTGAGGCTGCACTATCCCTGAAGAAATAAATTGGTATATTGGGGGTTCTTCTACATTTACCATTACTGTTAGAAGAGAAAATAGAGGCCATGGCTAGGATGGCTTTGCCCAGCGTAGTCTATTAAGCTAGTTGTGTGTCTGTCTGGAGCAGGAAGTTCTGATGATGAGGAGCAATGACCTCAATATCACATGATCTGACTACTGTAATGGGATTGCTTTTGAAGTTGACTTGGAAGCTATAGCTGATAGAATGCAGCAGTAGCCTGCAGGTAGGTTAAAACTGATGCTACAGTATTATACCTATTCTTCAGTTGCTGCATTGTTTCAGGCCCCAAATCAAAATATTAATTATTGAATTATTAGAAATTTAAGAAATCTTCACAATTAATACATAGTAGGCATTCAAAGAATAGACTCATTAAATATATATATTTAAATACAAAGGATGCAATATTGGAATTTAAAAGGGAACCACATTCCTTTAAAACTTGTAAATATAATAACATTTTACCAGATGCCCTTTTAAAGTAGACAACATTGTTAATTTTGGTCTCCAAAAAAGAAAGATCAAACACAGTAGGCTGTACCATTTTATCTTGAGGTTTTTTTTATGGATGATGGTAAAGCCTCCTTTTTCCCAAAATAGGATGCTAATGAAATTTTTGAATTACTAAGAGAAATAATACAGAAGATAAAGCACTTAATTAAGCAGCAGTTACTTTTCCATAAAATTGAATAATAACTGACAAATCATGGAACAAATGATGGAACAAATCAAAATATTCCCAACAAATATTAATGGATCAAATAGCCATATTGAAAAACAGATATTTTTGAAATTAATCAAGGTAAATGCAGCTACTATAGGCCCTCAAGAAACATATATGAAAAACGCAATAGAACATAAACATTTAAGTAAAAATGTGGGGAAAAGATTGGAGTAGTACATATAGCAGAATTTGGAAAAACAGATGGAAGATGAAGTAAGCAGATTTTACAATTATAGTTTTAACGGAATGTAGGAAAATTACAATTGCTTTAATTTATACTGTAAATGACAAAATACTATAGAAACAAATACTATAGAAAAAAGATTTTATGCATTTCTTAAAATTACAGGGGGAGATAGTTTGATCTGATATGAATAAATGTTCTTGCAAATCCTGATAAATTTGGTAAATATCCAAAAATATCCTAGACCATATCATTTTCAGAAGTAGAGATGTAAGTAAAAGATGTTTAGAAAAAGAATATATTCTGTTCTTAAAACTTAAGTGACATGCACTGGATGTTTAGCTTATAATTAATTGAAATGGAATTTATAGCATTTATTCATATCATTATCCAAAAATTGTAATATCGCACAAAAGATTCATCTCAAAAAATTACAGATTGAATAAATTATTATTGCAAAAAGATATTAAACTGAAGCGCTATCTGAAACAGCTTCTTCCACTCTAATCTAACTTCTGATAGTTATTTATGGCATGAGATTCCAGGAAAATGTGTGTAAAAGGGACATTCATTTCTTTGGCATGAAGCAATCAGAATCAATATAGTGCAATCCAATGTTTGATTTAGAACAAAAGACTGCAAGAAAATGATCTGTAATCAACTAACTTTAATGAAAAATACATTAGATTTATAAAATGAATGTATAGAAATTCTAATTTAAACCTACTAATGGTTACCCAAATCACAAACTTCACATTAAAAGTAACACAGAATACCTCTTTCTCCCATTTTTTTCTTTGAAAGCAATACCTACAAAGGAATCAATTTCTCATTTTTCTATATGGCGTTAATGGAATGGTCCAGTTCAGACACTATATACAAATCTATCTCAATACCCAAGTTCCTAGACATTTTGTTCTTTTAACACTGCTTCATTCCTAGTGTCAAGCATGCAGAAATCAACTTCTTCAAAAAGAGTCTGCATGTTTTGAGAAATTGATGTTTTTTCTAACCCTAGTTAATTATATCTTCTCAATCTGCATGCATTGGAAAAGTAGGATTAACCAAGAACCTCTTCAGCAAATTATAACAATATGAAGACGAGGTTTATGGGCAAAACCCATTCCCATTTCTAACTATTGTCCAATTTTAAAGTGAACATTACTGAAAATCACCTGGGAGCCAGCACTTCTCCAAGAGCACTGGACAAGCCTCTATGGAAATCTTCATTCACTGGTGATACAGGAGGTGCAGATACAGAAGTAATTCCAGGAGAAGGAGTATGGAAAGCTGGTCTTGGCCTTTCAGGTGGTATTTTCTCCTCAAATATATGTGTCTTTAATCCCAATTCTTTTAGTCTGTTGGGCTATGAAAGAAAGTTAAGTGACTCAAATTGTTTCAGGTTTAAGAACATTAAGGTTGGAGGGAATATTGGACACTAACCATGAAGTTTGCAACCATCATAAGGTAATCTCTTATTATGTATAACTTTCAGTACAAGATTCTATGTTTCATGACTCCTCCTCCTTGGTGGGCAGCTTCAGACAAATAAAATGACATAATAAAATGCAATCTGTGTAGTATATTTTTGTTTGTGTAAAAAAACCTAAGCAGTGGAATCTTGTTGGCATATATTGTGAAGTCAACTAATCTGACTAGAATGTGATTAAAATCCTTTCATCAGAACAAACCAAAAGGAGTTTTCATGGTAAATACTCAATATTGCATTTTTATTTTAGCATCTCACAATGAGATATGCAAAACCTAATGTGACGCCTAGATGTAAAGGATGTGTCTACCACATCTGCTTACACAATCAAGGTAATCCTGCACAATAAAGAATTATTCCTCATTTGCCAACATCTTGTATTCGTCCTTTCAACTAAAAATATAGGGACAAGTCAAAAAAGAAAAATTGCATTTCCTTTTCTCCTGAAAGCACAAGGGTGTCACAATAATGAGCACAAGCCTATTATCTGTGCTCAGTCTGGAGGACCTAGGCTTCCAATGCACAATATCAGCTTGCAAAATATTTGTTTTGAATAGCATTCGGTGTTTATAAGAAACAAAGCACAGCAAAAAAGGACTGGATGCTAGGCTTTAAAAATACACCTCAAAAGAGGAATTATGTATAAAGAAAGAAAGGTTAGGTTGTATACAATAATGCATGTACAATATACACACACATATATATACAATAATATTAATACACAACTATAGAACTAGATCACATACAAATTGTTACACTCAAGTTGTTATACATTTATAAGGTTGTGTAGTTGGTTTCAATACTATAACAGAATTTGTTTAGTGGAGTGTCTTAAAAGTTATTTTGGTTAGAATTGAAGAACATTTTGAAAAGCACCTTTTGTTTCCCATTTTGCCAATTCAGAATACAATCTTATCTATTATCTGAAGTGAGTTCTATTGAATTTAGTCTGATTTATTTCTGAGTTAGACATGTACAGTATAAGTTCAAAAGTTGGACTTATTAGAATTTAGGAGATAGAATGGGGTAGCTCAAAAGACAAACATAAATACATTGGTACTTTCAAACTCTTTAATTAAATATATAACTAGTGCTTCCTCTATGTTATGGCCTCCTTATTTCACTGGACCATAACCATGTATAATATTAAAATAATGGCAATTCTCTACATTTCAATTGAGAAATAATTTTTAAAATGATTTCAATTTTCTTAAATTGAAATATTCTTTCTTTAACCAGATCATATTTTGAAATTAGGAAAATATCCAAGTAGGTAGTAGACTCAAGGGATTAAATTATGAAAATTATCAGTTTTCAGCCAAATTCATTATTAATGCAGTTTTTTCCTTAAGATATTAGCTATACCTACATTCATTTGTTCTTATGTTATAGCTTATTTTGAGAAACAGATTGTCCCACCATACATTTTCCAAGGTAACTGTATTGTATCCTATGTACCAAGACGGCCATATGATGTATCACTTGTGGATACATATCATTGAGAACAAAGGGTATTTCCAGATTATCGTGACCCACAATTCAATAATGTATTTGCCAATAATCGTCAAATTAAGATACCTGAAGATTATAGCTATTTTTGATAAGGCAATGCAGTGTATTCTTTCTTTAAAAAAATAAGATTCCATTACATAATGACACTATTAATGATGTAACAGAGAACCATCTAGTAAGAATTTATGACATTTATATATAATATTCTACCCAGCAACAAGCTTATAGCAGCCATTCTATTAAGGTCATGGATTGATTGGATGGGATGGGGGAACAGAAACAAATATCAAAAATTTACATACAATGATGACCGTAGGTTTGTGAACCCTTTTGAATGTTCAATATTTCTGCATAAATATGACCTAAAACATAATTGTTCTCAACACAAGTCCTAAAACTATAAAGAGCACCCAATTAAACAAATGAGTCAAAAGGATTATATTTGTTCACTTATTTGAGGAAATTGATCAAAAGCTATATATTTTGCAAAAATATGTGATCCTTTGCTTTCCATAACTCATATGCTCCCTTTAGGCAATAATACCTGCAACTAAATATTTCAAATAACTAGTTATTCATCCTGCACATTGGCTTGGAGGAATTTTAGCCAATTCTCCCTTACAGATCAGTTCCAACTCAGGGAAGTTTATGGGTGTCTCTGAATAAATGGCTCACTTCAGGCTCTTCCACAACATTTCTAGAGGATTAAGGTTAGGACTTTGACTTTGCCATTCCAAAACATTAACTTTCTTCTGCTTCAACAATTGTTTGGTGGCATGAATTGTGTGTTTGGGTCACTGTCTTGCTGCATGACCTGCTTTCTCTTGAGCTTCAGTTCATAGATACACTGATATTTTCCTCCTGCAGAATTTTCTGGTACAATTCAGAATTCATAGTTCTCTCAATGACATCAAGCCATTCTGGTCCAGAAAAAGCAAAGCTGAGCCAAACCACGATAATGCCATTTTATTTCCCAAATGAGATAAGGTTGTTATGCTGGAAGGCAGTGTTTGCTTTTCACCAAACATAATGCTTTGACAAAAACAAGTCAAAAAGTTCTATTTTGGTGTTATCTGTCCATAGAACATTCTTCCAGTAGCCTTCAGTCATATTCATATGGTGTTTCGCAAATGATAAACAGTAAATGCTGCAAATGCAGTAAATGATAAATGCTGCTACGCACATAAAAGTTGTTTGGTATTCTTCTGATTATGATCTCAAGAACACTGACATTCATCAATATAAGAGATGCCTTTAGCTCCTTAAATATTACCAGGATTCCTTGAGATCTTCCAGAGGATTATGCACCTTGCTCTTGGGGTTATTTTGGTTGCTCAACCATTTCTGGGAAAAGTAATAATAGCATTGAATTGCGTCCATTTATACACATTCTGTCTGACTGCAGACTTGTAGAATCCAAACTCTTCAATGCTACATTGTGGATATGGTGTACCTTTGGTGATGCCCATGTTATTTTTGCACCAAACATACTTTTTGGAATTATGGCCAAAAGGTTCAACCTTTGTTTCATCAGACCATAACACATGCTTTTTGACTTCATATAGGTTTGTAAATGTAGTCAGGAGGTTGGATGATTTTCTTTGTAAGAAAGGACTTTGTTCTTGCCACCCTAACCCTCAGCCCAGACATATGAAGAATACAGGAGATTGTTGTCACATGTCACATGTAGTCACAAATACTTGCCAGAATTTTCTGTAGCTCCTTTAATGTTGCTGTAGATCTCCTGGCAGCTTCTCAAACCAGTTTTCTTATTGTTCATTCATCAGTTTTGGAGGGACACCCAGTTCTTGGTAATGTGACTGCTGTGCCATATTTTCTCCACCCATTGATGACCATCATCACTGTGTTCCATGGCATAGCCAATGCTTGGACATTTTTTTAATACTCTTCTCCTGACTGACACCATCCAACAATAAGATCCATTAGATGCTTTGTAGCTCTTTGCAGACCATGAATTTTGCCATAAGAAGCAACTGGGTAAATACCAGAAAAATCTTATTAGGACAGCTGAACTTTATATGGGTTTAATCTTTAATCACTTTAATTGATGGCAGGTATGTACTGACTACTGTTTAATATCAGTTTGTGATTGATTAATTTTGAACACAGCCATATCCCTACTTATAAGAGGGTGGGCATACTTATGCAATCACATTATTGTAAGTTTTTTATTTTTATTTTTCTCCCTAAAAGATTTTAGGTTTGTTTTTTCTATTGAATTGTACAGCTTATAGGTTATATTAAAGTTGGAAAAAATTCTGAAGTGATTTAGCTTTGTCTATTTTTACTTCTCAAATACCTGGCATTTTAACAAATGTGAAGACTTTATTTTCATTGTACACATCGGGCCAAGGTTTGCTTATTACTGTTATGTCAAGACTTGATCACAGTATTCGATACTATCTTTTCAGAAAACCTGAAGATGGTGAAAGCTATTTGTACAGCTAAATTTGTTATCTCTTTTTTGTAGAATATGGCAGTTATTTGTGCTGAATTACCACTTGGAACTGATTTTTACTTCCTTTGGTTGGCTTAAATTAATAGAGGATAAATATCTCCAGTATTCTTTGAATCACTCCTGTAGTGAAATAGATCTTCTAATCTCACTATTGTTTTCTGTTTTGTACAATTTTGTTGGTAATACTGCAGCTGTTAAAATCTTGATTTGAAAAAAAAGATTGATATAAAGATGTAAGTAGACAAAGAAGTTGCAAAAGAATAAACGTCCAATACATTGTGGATAAAGAATCAATCATTAAAGCTAATGGGTGTTGATTATTGGATTATTATTGTAGCATTACGCTTCAGGTTGGAAAATAACTGAATAATTAACTCACATTTTTCTCAGGGTCTACAACTCCCGATGCAGCAACAGAAAGTTCAAGCTCCTTTTCACTATTAAAATAAAGAGAGAGAAACTCACTTTCACTGAGGATTAAGACACTTATTACTTTGAGATATTTTATTTACCTAACATATTTCACCATAATAATCCAGATCTTTCAGATTCAAGCTGAACAACCAACTCCATTGGGAAAGCTATACCTTCATTTGTTCAAACCATTGTAATCAGTGGTCCAATATAACAAAGGCCAATCCTCCCAATGAAAGAAATGTATTCTGTGTATATCCAAAGCTGCTACAATCAGATTTGTGAAAGCTCATCTAACTACATTATCTACAAAATGTGTTGCTTTAAAAGCTACATACTGTAGTTATATATATATTTTATAGAGAGAATATTATTTTCCAATATGCAATGCAAAGATTAAAATACAATTCAGACAGAAAAAGAAATGATAAATTATCATGTGGATATATTATTTTATGTAAGTGCTAACATAGATGAATCCTATGTAATGATCACATTACTATATTTGAATTTACACTATTTGAGGTGATTTATCTATGATTAATTGGTTCCAGCTCAATAGAAATAGGCAATTAAAATGTTTAAATATAAAATTTTATGTGTTTATCTACAAAATGGATGTGCTTATCTTGTATATTCTGTTGTAGTTTTACAAAATTAACCTCTTTTTTCTGAGCTTTCCTTGAGCAGAACCTTCCTTTCCTCCATTTTCCACACAAAATTATTAGCATCTAAACCCTCAGTGGCAACTGTGCATGCGCTTACTCCAAATGCACATTAGCCT
This sequence comes from Ophiophagus hannah, assembly GCA_000516915.1. Classification (NCBI taxonomy): domain Eukaryota; kingdom Metazoa; phylum Chordata; class Lepidosauria; order Squamata; family Elapidae; genus Ophiophagus; species Ophiophagus hannah. The sequence continues at coordinate 36,461 of AZIM01004748.1, read as the reverse complement.
TGCACAACAGAATTCTGGATTGCCTTAAGATGACCTGGTATCAATTTATAAATTGCACCAAATCCTATATTGTACTCTTAAAACTAAAAATTAAAGTGTTATTATTAATCAATCATGAAATAATTTTAACCATCCATCTTCTATTACCGTCTCTTATTTCTTTGCTGCTCAGCCATTTGCTCTATTAATTCTTGCCTATATTGTTCTTTTCTTTTCTGAATAAATTCTCTGTCTTGACTTCCTAAAAAAGGAAATAAACACAGAAGCAAATATATTTCTCTTTATCCAAAACTATGCCATATATATTCCTACTGCACAGCTCCATTAACATTGTAACCATAGTAAGAAACATCTTTACATCCAAACTGAACCATTTTTCATATGACTGAAAAATCAGTTAAAAACAATTTTCAGAGAAACAATAGTATAGCAATAATATCTTACTTAACTAGGAGTTGTATCTGCAGATGATCTCTAAAGTGAAACAAGAAAAAATTCAGGAGATCCAATCTCCTATATTTCAGCCTGCAGGATTAAATGTTTTTTTTTCCAAATTTGAAATGCACCAACCAATAAAAATAGTGCAGAATAATGCAATGTTTGATCAGCTTTATCTAAAGTACCTCATATTATTTTTGGGAGAATGAGAAAGTAGAAGAAACAAGATTATATATTGCAATGTTTTAAATTCTTCCATCAGAATAGTGGTTTTCTTGAATATAGTTGAAGAGATAATGTTGGAAAATGTTGGAAGCATGAGGAAATAAAAGTGAGAAAATTACTGTTTGAATAAGGACAAGTCAGAAGATCTGAGAATGAGGAAAACAGTGAGCTGGACAGTAAAATGGAAGACATTTTGGACTGGTGAAACCCAAAAATATTTCAGAAATAAGGAACAATTTGCCACATAGGAGGCCAGATTAGCAGAGCAAGGTATCTATGTGGATGGTGCTCCCACCACGGACTGCTGCTTGAGAAAGAGTTGCTGTTGACATTGACATCAGAGATGAGATGCAGAAAATAGCAGCTGGACTTGTGTATTTGAAATATGTGTAGTCTTCATTTAAGGTCCAGCACGTATTCTAACTATGCTAAACGAGCAGAACAAGTCCTTAAGTGACTGTGGGGATTTTGCAGCCATCGCAAAGTCCCCACAGTCACAAAATTTGGATTCTTGGCAACCAGCTTGTAATGATGTAGCGTCCCAAAGTCATATGATCACCATTTATGACCTTCACTGCCAGCTTCCTTATTGATTTTGCTTGTCAGAAGCAAATGCAGAAGATCACAAATGGCGATCAGGACACTGATTGTGTGGGGTTTGCCTAACAATGCCAACTGGGACTGCCAGAACTACCATTATAAGCCGGCAGTCACATTCAATTTATTGAACTTATATAGCACTCCATCTCACTTGCATGTAAGTACAGTTCCCTCCTCCTAAGTCAGTTGCCGCACCCTGAATCCAAGTGACAGAAACTGGTCTCTAACTGCTGTTGATAAAAGCCAGGCCTATGTGCAATAATACTCTGTCTGCTCATAAAGTGTTGATAAAGGTTGTGTGTGTGTGTAATTCAGACATGGCTGCACAATGGTAAAGATGGACTTCTCAAAAATCTGGTAAGCTAAGTTTTAGATCCTACAGCTATTGTGATGCCAAGATCAGGAAAAAAAGGTTTGCAATAACTAGACTAGACAATATGTGCATGAAATTGGGCTATTCTGACAAACTGAGGCTGCTGCTGGGATGCCAACTATCTATCTCCTTGACAATGGCCTCCACGATCTCTTGGATCTCAGCTACTGGCTAGAATTCCTGAGAAGGTTGCTCTAGTGGGCCTTTTCTCAGTCATCAATCCTAATTAGGTACTTGGTTTCATTAGGAGCTAAGGGTAATGAAACAATTGAACAATTACATGTAGTATCAAAATATAACATTTTTCAGTATCCCTGTTTTTCAAACATACCAAGTATTAGTCCTGTGGCATATGGAACAGCAGTCTGTACTTGATCGATAGGAGAATTTCCTTGACTTCTGAAATAAAAGATGAAAAATTGGTCACTGAATCATTTTTTAAAAAAATATAGAACGTTTAAGCAAACTTAGAATAGATTTAATGGTAAATCCTAAAGTATCCAAAATATTATTTCAAGGTATAACTGACAAAGTTGCAAAAGTGTCAAAACAGATGCTGATAAAAATTGTGCTAGTCCCAGGGGTGCACACATCATCCAATCATTCTTCAACAGAAAATGAATCGTAACAGAGCTAGTCCTTGATTAATGATTTATTCAGTAACCATTCACAGTTATAACAGCACGGAACAAATGGTACTTATTCCCGGTCCCTGAAGTTATGGCTGTTAGTTAATCACAATACTTTTGAAGGTCTCAGAAGCATCGCATAAAACATTGCAAGAAGCACTGTGAAAAGGCAGTATGCAATTTGGAAACTCATGCAAATACTGACTTTAAGGCATTCTAATGGTCTTATAAATATTGATACTTAATATTCTGATTTCATGATCCTTAGATTTTGGAAAAAAATGTAGGTATCAGAATGAAATAATCTCAGGAACACACATTTAAGATTGGTGTTTGTTCATTTTACATTAAAATATATGTATAAATTTCTTTAAAGTTTATGGAAACTGTGCTCAGCATTACGAATACAGAATAAGTATGATACAATAATGTTCTGAATACAAAACGAGGTAGCTGAAAAACAGTGGTATAGAAGAATTGCTAGCCTTAAGATAGTTATCTAGGATAGAGAGGGCTAGCATGGGACACCTGAACTCAGGGACAAAGATGCTTACCATCATTCACCTCAAAGTACACTAATAAGGAAAGTAAATTTACCTTTGGGCATGAAAGACCCGCAATGGTTTTTTGTCATAGTCACTTTCATATCGAAACCTGGGATCCATTTCATCATTTATTTCAGGATCATGATCCTCACACTTCTGATGTCTTTGGGAATAGTTGTCCGGTTTGCCATCCAGCTTTCCTTGCTTTTGACTGGAAATGTTCAGTTTTTCATCAAGTGCTTTATTCAGTAATGAATCCCCAAAACCAGGTTCAATATCTTGTTTATGTTGTTGGTCTAACAATAATCTTATATTTGATAACCCATCATAGGTATCTGTAGATGTACAAGCATCTTTCTTGCTGGATTCTTCATCTTTTTGAAAAGACACATTTGGACCATATAATTCTGATTGGATTCTGCTAACAGCAAAATTGTGCTTATGGATATCTGTGTCATGCTGTTAATACAAGACAAATATTTAAAGCCTAAATACAACAAAATTATTTGGGTTTTATTTGTTTCAATTTTAAGTCACATTTTAATTTTAATTAGCCATTTTCACAAACACTCAAAAAGCAAGAGGAAATGTAATGGGATATTAAATAACACATTAAATAATAATAATCACAAAGAACTGCTTTCAATATCAGACATGCAATGCAAGATAGAAAGTGGAAAGACCCTTGTGTTTGGTAATGCCATAATTTTAAAATACTCTGTCAACAAAGATCAGATTAGCCCCCTGTATTTGTTTGGGCATCAACTTAAAGTTTTTATATTTTTCTAGCCATTTAACCTTTCATAAATTCAATCTGGTACGTGGTTGAAATGGCTTTATATTTCAGGTCCCGTCTCGTCATCCCCCCCAGCCACTTTTATGGGGGATATTGTATAATTTTGAGACAGTTGACATGTTATTTTATTTGTTTATCAATTTATATGAGGTGATAGGTAGCCTAGGCATTTTTATACTAAATACAAAGAAAAGATATGCCAAAAATATTATCATTACTTTTCCCTCTCATTCACATATTTACAAATGGCAAGCAAAAGTAAAAGAGGTTAAAAAGAGCAGGTTTATATGATGTCATATAAACACTTTCTGATAAAAATCTAGAAAAACACCAGCCAATATTATATTGCCTCAACCTATGTTAATCCGTCTGTATTTATAAGCTAATGACTTTATATAAAAGAGAAAAAAAGATTATTGTCAATCCCCAATTAATCTTTCTTGCAGCTTAATCATTGGTATCATTCCATTGTTTCCAGTATAATTGAAAAAAATCTATCTTTTACCTCTATTTGTTTCTTTTCTACTCTTCTTAACCTTTCATTCCATTCTTCGTTTTCCCTGAGATACTGATTGTATTCCTTGTTTCTTTCAAGTCTTAACCTGTCCTAAAACAAATATCAGAAATTGCACAGAAGCAGCAAAAGGTTTTAAACCATAGGGACATGATTTTTCTATATATGAAGCAAGACTGCAAAAAAGCTCAGATTTCAATTTTATACGGATGATCTGTTAGCATATAAAAACACGGAGACTCTACATGTGACTAAAATCAATGTTCTGAGGTTTATTTAGAATTTCATATTCCAGGAGATCACTATAATGCAAAATGTATTTTGCCAAAGCAAAACAAAGTTTCACCTGAATGAAGGAAATCATAATCTCGTTTTTATTTTTGAAAGTACAAGAGCTGCTATTTTTTAGCACTAACAATATAAAATCAGAAAGTAGTACTCTGAACATTTTTCCTGAAACTTGACTATTCAATCATTTATACATACCAGCAGAAATAACAGTACTGCAATTAGCTATCCAAACACATGGGGAAATTATTTTGAAATTGGAAGTTGATAAAATAATACGTAGACTAGTTTTTTTAAAAATGGCACCAAAAAAATTTGAACTTAAATCTTATTTTACACCACTCATTGTAACAAGTTAGTTTTGACTGTTAAACTTTTTATTTTCTAATTTGCAAGTTAAAATACACCAAAATATATATTTGCAAATCACAACAGTTCTGCAAATTATTTAAATTCCCAAGAACTTACCTTAGCTGATCTTCTGTCACAAATAGGAAGAGAAAGTCCCTGAGTATATGGGTCAACTTCACCTGATGTTAAATACCTTTTCTATAAAAAATGAAATAAATATATATTTAAATCAAATGATCTTTATATCTTGTAGAAATAATATAAAGCTAATATAAACTGCTAATCAATTTGTATATTCTGTATTGATTACATTTAGGTAATACAGAATTATCAATTTTACAGTGAAATCAAATACAGGATGGAGCACCATAGAGTTAAGATGATATGAACAGAAAACTATGAATAGCATGTGAAAATCAATTTTTTTAATGGTGGGATAGCAGCAAAATAAACCCAAGCACAAAGACTGATTTTTCACCCAAGACTTTTAATAGCACATTCAAATAAAGTGAGATATTAATTTGAAGAGTAGCATAATGCAAGTATCATACCTTTTTTTTTGCCTGTGACATACCCTAAAAGTTTGGAAAACAGATTTTATCTTAAAGAATATTCTGCCAAAAATAGTTCTGAATCTTTTCCCCTTCTTTAAAGAAGCTCATTATTTAAAAGTGCAGTAAATAATATCTAATATATCAATTTACACTATTAAATTTAAATACTTCTAAAAACATTTCCAATGTTTTGGAAAACTGTCACAAGAAATTCTTCTATACATATTGGGGATAATAACACACAAATTCAACCACATACTGAAAATTCAGCACAAAAGGTTTTAAAACATCTGGAAGTAGATTTTTTTTTAAAACCAGTTTTTAATGTAATTTGTTCTTCCTGCCATTACCTTATCAACAAACATTCATGATATTAGATATGATATAAAAATAATATTTTCTGCTAATTCATTTTTTGATGCTAAGGTTAATTATATACTAAAGTTATTTTTCTATTTCTCTAATCCAAATTCATGTCTCACTTTTTTGTACTGAATATATAAATATTATTTTGGGTTTTTTTCAACTGCTTCTAATTTTCAGTCATTATCTTCTCTTGTTCCCTTCTATTTCCAGATGCTTCTTCAATATTTTTATCTTCCATTTATCTATATGTAAAATCCCTCTAACATATTTAATCTAGATAGATGTATCACTTCCCTCAGTCAGTTTTCATTTGCCTGAATAATGCTGATTGACCTGCAGTTCCTTAAATATTGTCGAATAACACATCACAGCAATGTTAACTAAACATAAATGAAAATTTGAGGTAGAGTTCCTGCTACTTCTTGTGTCAGTAAATAAAATATTTAAAAGTTAGGATCAAGTTTCATACACACCAAAAATATACCCAATCATAACCACCACCAGAAATGTTTTACAAAGTCTTACATATAGTCCTCAATTTATGATCGATTGTTTAATAGACATTTGCAGTCATGCCAGCCATGGTGCTTTAAGGCCCATAAACAGGGGTGGGATTCTACCGGTTTGGGCTGGTTTGGGTGAACCGATTGATTAGCTGGGAACAAACCGGTTCACTCCAAAGATCAAGGTATTTGTTTTTTTTCCCCCACCAATCAGCTGTTTTCTGAAGATCAGCTGTGCTGCATGATTTAGATTAGCTAGAAAGCAGGAAATAATTGCACGGCACAGCCAATTCCCCCCCTCGCTGTTGTACTGCTTTGCCCAGGAGGCTTCCCTGAGGCCCAGAAGGGACTCCCTGCCCCATTTTTGCTCCCAGGAGGCTTCCCTGAGGCCCAGGAGGCAAAAAAAAAAAAAAACCATGCTCACCCAGTCACATGACCACATGGTCACACCCACCTAGCCACATCCACAGAACTGGTAGTTAAAAAATTTGCATCCCACCCCTGCCCATAAAGCATGTCCAGACATCATGAAATGTTACACTACCCTCACATGCCTGCATTTTGCCAAGTGACCTGTGATCATGTGATCACCATTTGCAATCTTCTTTGCAGGTTCTTGGGAAGCTCGTAGGCAGTGATGGGATTCAAATAATTTAACAACCAGTTC
>AZIM01004744.1:44746-57455 GCA_000516915.1 Ophiophagus hannah | reverse complement strand
TTGTCGATCAGAAAGGTCGGCAGTTTGGCAGTTCGAATCCTTAGCACCGCGTAATGGAGTGAGCTCCTGTTACTTGTCCCCGCTTNAGTTTGAAAGCATGTAAAAATGCAAGTAGAAAAANAGGGACCACTTTGATGGGAAGGTAACAGAATTCTGTGCGCCTTTGGCATTTAGTCATGCTGGCCACATGATCATGGAGACTTCTTCGGACAGTGCTGTCTCTTTGGCTTTGTAACGGAGATGAGCACCGCCCCCTAAAGCCGGAAATGACTAGCATGTACGTGCATTACCTTTAATAATCAATTCACAGTTGATGATGCAGCCTTCAGATTTATTGAAGAGGAGAGGCTATATTGGTGTGTTCTTGCAGTTAATTGATCATGCTCCTTGAATTAATTTGTTAACAGTGCTAGAACCTTACCAGAAATTAGTAACTGTGAAAAGGGCCCATAGAAGAATAAAGGGGAGACAGAGAAATTTACAACCATTTATTTAGTGGCCATTCAAAGTTACAACAGCATTGAAAAATGTGACATGGCTATTTTTCACACTTAATGACTGTTGTAGCATTCCCATGGTTACATGATCAAAATTTGGACGCTTGGCAACTGGTATGTATTTATGATGGTTACAGTGTCCCAGGGTCACCTTTTGTGACTTTCTGATAAGTAAAATCAATGGGGAAGCCAGATTCGCTTTACAACTGTGTCAGTAACTTAACAACTGCCGTAATTCACGTAACAACTGTGGAAAGAGAGGTCGTAAAAAGGGGCAAAATTCACTTAACAACTGTCTTGCTTGGTAACATAAATTTTGGGCTCAGTTGTTGTAAGTCAAGGACTGTGTGTGTGAGAGAGAGAGAGAGAGAGAAAGAGAAAGAAAGAGAAAAAGAGGGAGAGGGAGATTTAACTGGAATTTTTCATTTCACTGATTTATTTTTTCTTGTGCCTAGGGAATTGACTGTTTATTTTGTTTGTTGGCAGGAGAAGGAAGAATATTTTCCCCCTACACTGTGTACTAATTACTATTTCTCTTTCTTTAAAGGAGAATTGTATTTCTATTTTTGGCATCACATCAGACTTCTTAATCCTGCCAAAAAAGCATGCTGTTTTTTTTTTAATACATGACATGCACACTGAGACTTTTTTCTGTAGTTTCAGCACCATCAGGATAACATCTGGGCAACTAGAACCTGACTGGGCATTCATACCAAAGTTCACTTTGTGCAATAAAAAGCAAGTAAGATACCACAAAAGTCTTAGATCAGAAAAGTTAATAGGGAAGAGTTTAGACTTCTGTATTTCTGATTGGCTATTTGGCAGCTCATTTGCACTGTGACAATCTTATCCCCAGGAAGTTCTCTGAAATAAGAAATGATTTTTTTCTAAGATACGTCACTGTGTGACAAGAGCTTCCACAGAACACAGTGTCACCATATCAGTGTTGCTATATAAATAGAATACTCATCTGAATGCAGTCTTAAGTTTGAGGTCTTAATTAGGAAGGAAGCACCATTAATTTCATTGAAACCTGTTTCCTATTTTTCTTTATCTTAACTGAAATTAAAGTGCAAGTTCCTGGGCTTGTCTATTTCTTGTGTCTTTGATTTCTTTCCTAGCTTCTTCTTTGGTGTGGTCTAATTCTTAGAAGGTTTTTCAACACTCCATCCATTTCCTCCTTATTTTCAAGTTTTCCTGTGTCTGTTATGAAACCAGGTTGCTAAAACTTTCAGATCAAATTCCCTACATAGGTCTTAGTGAATATTGCTGGTTCTTTCCAAACTATATGGCAAACAGATTTTTTCTTAAAGGATGTGAGAATTGCCTTAAATCTATGGTTCTTCCAAGACTCAGTCCATCTTGCTCAATCATTTTATTTTGTCTAGTATGAAGTATCCCTCACCATTTTTCTCTGTTCCTTTTCTTTCTTCCACTAAAACACAACTAGGAGACATGGATTTTAATATTATGGTGATAATTTTGAACCAAGACAGTAGTGCTAATTGAATAAACAAATGAGCCATGGTTTTGTGTGATGCCTGGATCCAAACTATTTAGCAATTTGGGATCAAGTTTCTTTCAGTAGTTCCTCTTTATTTCCTCATCTGAAAATTAAAAAAAAAGATTGATTTCTGCATCATTCCCAGAAAAGAAAGGAAAAAAGATTGTAATGGTGTGTGGGAAAGACCTTGGGAGACAGGGTGAAGAGGTGCTGCCTAGGGAATAGTCAGATAAGAGGAAGTGTAGCCTGCAGCTGGATGGTGGGTGGGGAAAGAGGGCCAGAAGGTCCCTCCCTAATTTCTCAGATTGTAAAGGAAATTAGTGTGTATGTTTGTGTATTTTTCAGATTTGCAAGATTTTGTCAATGCAGCTTTAAATAAAGTAGAGTTAACTTACCCAGTCATGTTTCCTGTGTAGTCTACCTGGTAAGGGTGACAGAGGTTAGGAGTTCTGACAGTAGGTCTGTCAGATAAATAAGATTTAATTAAAATTGTCCTTGGTACTCAACTGCTTTGAAACTCATTGAATTTGGTACTCCACACATTTTGACATGAAAACTTTGTCCCGGTACTCATTGTTTGTTTGGTACTCAATGCACAAGCTAGAATTTGTCAGTGTTGGCTGCCTTGTGACTTACTAGATTATTCCTTATGGGAAAAATTTGTTTAATGTTCATTGCTTTTGGTATTCATTGTGCTTCCCAGAACAATTAATGAGTACCGAGATACCACTGTAGTCCAAAATAATAGCATTTTAGAAGAGCTGTATGCTTAGCTGCAATTCTCTATCTTCTCACATTATTCACCACATCCATCACATTATTTCTGAGCATATCAGGAATTAAGAGCCTTTTTCACTAAGTGCCAGGAGAGACAAATTTCCTTCAGACTTTGCAGAAACAGCATGGAACAGTTCCTGGCTGGACTAAGCAGGATTGGGCCTGGTTAGCACTTGAATGCGAAACCAACAAGAAATGCTAGAGCTGTGGATTAGTTGGGAAATTGAAAATCATCCCAGAAGAAGGCAGTGCCAAGATACTTCCTCTGGTTGTTGGATACATCCATGAAGTTTTCAGCAGCTAAGTTTGACTTGGAGCCTTTTCATTCAAATGCAAATAGGATCCATTCCTTATTAGTTTAATTTAAAACCATGTATCGATTACCTCCCATCATTCTATTGCATATAATGATACCCAATTTATGTCCAAGTATATTTTTTTAGGACAAACCTTAATCCCCTGTTGATTATCTTTGAGAAGTCCTGGAGAACTGGGGAAGTCTCAAAACAGGAGAAAAGCAAAAATGAATCCCTTCTTCAAGAAAGGAAAAAAAAAGATCCCTCTAATTACCTAACGGTGAATTTATCAACACCTGGAAAGATATTAGTGGAGATAATAAAGTAGCTAAATTGCCACTCCTTGTTTGACAAGGATACAACTGTAATAGATAAGTGGAGTGGGTGGATAAAATTTGATTTGATTTCAGCAAAGCTTTTGACAGGGTTTCACATGACAGAGGCATGTTCTCATGGCATGTTCCCTTACAACCTATTAAAATATGGTTTAAGTGATACTTCAGTAAAATGGATTCACCATTGGTTTGCTTTTCAGAGAGTTGGTCCTGATGGGTCAACACTGAATTGGAGAATAGTAGCTAGTGAAGTCTCATCATGATCTGTATCAAAGCCAATATTATAAACGGTATGGCTCTTATTAAACTGGACAATATATACAAGTCATTTCTGGTCCTAGTTTTTGAGGCCAGCGAAATCCTTCTGGAATGTGATCTAGGAAGAGTAGAAGAAGAAGAAGAATCTCTTTCTGATAGGAACAGGTTGGGCTGATAGGAACAAGTTGCCTTCAAAAGAGAAAAATGTAAGGAATTCTATTTAGAGAGGAAAAAGGGAAATTCATGGTTAAGAAGCTCTCAATTGAAGAAGGATTTGCTTGTGGTCATTTGCAAATAGCTGAGAATGAGACAGTAAAGTGAGATCTCCTAGACGAGTTAATGCAGTTCTGGGCTTCATTCATTAGAAGCAGCACTTTCTCAAAAACACTAAGATCTTTATTCAGGTTAGAACAGATCTAAATGAAGATTACCAGAGTAATACATGAACTTGTTCTGCAAGAATAGACTGAAGGGACTTGGGATTTCAGTCTGAAGAAAATGTAGGAAGACATGATAGTTTTTTAAGGTACATAAAGAGAAGCTGCAGAGTAAATGGCGAAGAACTATTTTTGGTGGCCTCAAAAACTAGGACCAGAAATGACTTGTATATATTGTAGCTACTCAAATTTCAGTTAAATATAAGGAAAAATGTCCTGATAGTAAGATCAATACAGCAGTGGAATAATCTGTGTATGGCAGTTGTGGGTTCTCCATTTCTTTTTAAGAAGTAGTTGGGCAGCCTTTTCTTGATGATGGTTTTTTTTGCACCTTGCAGAAACCTGATGATCTTCATAGACTTTTTCAACTTCACAATTCTAGAATTCTATGAATCCCTTTATTGAATTATTATACAAGCAAGGGACACTCTGAAAGTCTTGCTTGACACAATTTGTTGCCCTAGATGAGATCGAGTTTCATCTCAAAGCACTAAGTCCAGGGGTGTCAGAACTCACATCGTCATGGCGGTGTCACGTGACATATTGGGACTTTCCCCACCCTTTGCTAAACTGGGTGAGGGCGGGGCCAGCATGTGACGCATCCGGCCCGCGGGCTGTGAGTTTGACACCCCTGCACTAAATCAAAAAGGAGATTTTTAGTTTGGAATTAGAAGGTTGCCCAATTGGCTTAGTATGTGATGCAAATCCAGCCAATTGTGATTTATTCTTTCAACTATGGATTAGCATATCCACATGGATTAACAATTAGCACAGTACACAATCTCTGAGAATATCAGTTGGTGTGCATTCTGTCTTGGAATCATTCTTGCATTGGAAAAAGACTTTTATCAGACTTTAGAGTATTAATTGCTTGGCTTTATTTTCTTCCTTAAAAGCTGGTTTGATCCTTGAAAGGAATCTGACAGAAATACTCTAGTTTCTCATTGTATCATATAAATCTATTGACTCTTACTAAGAATTACGGGCTGGTTCGGTCTGGGTTGTGCAATTCCATCCAAGACCAAAGATGTTAAAGCTCCAAATGCAGAGGGCCCCTCTATCCAAAGCCACTCGATCTTACCAGGGTGCAGCTTTTTCCCCTATCCAGGCGCCTACAACCTCCAGGCACCACAAAAGAACATCCACAGCATCACATACATAATGCACATGGTTTGGAATAACAAGTTCTGAACTGCATGTGAATATAAATGAGGTGATTGTAATTTGCCCACTAGACAATTGAATATCTGGCCTATTAACAATTTTTTGGTTTTTAAACTTATCTCCCTATGCAAAGACTCCTGTCCTTTCCAAAAGTTCTGAGGATAATTGACGAGAATAATAAAGATAGAATTCTTTTCTGTGGTAATGGAAGGCATCTATTGATTTTATTCTTTCATTCTTTTTGGGACTACTGTGTAGGTAATCCTGTACTTATGACTGCTTGTTTAACCATGGTTGAGAGTTTCAACATCTTCAGATGGGGTGCTTTGTGGCTCGTCGTAAAGCATTTCACAAAACCCGCTGTGGGGTTTTCAGGTGTTTGGCAATCTTCACATTTATGACTGGTTGAAGTATTCTGTAGTCACATGACCGCAATGTATTTTGCTGGTTTCTGGTATCTTTTTGCGGGTTTTTGGCAAAGTCCCCCATTTACTTAGGAGAATGGGTTGCTCTTATGATTGTGTGATTCATTTAATGATCACTGTAAATATGGTCATAAAATCAGGTCTGGTCATGTGAGTGCCTTGACTTGCAATCTTCATGACTTACCTACTGAAATTCTGGTCCTATTTGCAATCATAAGTCAAGGACTACCTACGTTCAAAAAGTATGATAAGATTTCCCCAAGCTATTGCCCTCCAGATGTACAGAATTTCAGTGCCTGCAATTCAGAACTGGAGTACTTTTCTGGCTTCTTTATTGAATAGACCTAGGTAGATTTTGATTTTTTTAAAAAAAGTTGCTCTGCAGCTGGGAGGTCTTTAATCAGGAAGATCATGTAAATATTAGGCCAACGTTTTGTTTCAGTTGTTTTGTTAGTCTCCAGTCAGATGCAAGTTGACATTGGCTGTATTCTAAGTACAGTTTGTTTAGCAATGATTTATTTCAGAGAGGTTCACACTCAGTTCCAAATGCTGTATGCTGCCCTTTAAAGTCTTAAATTTTTAATTTCTAATGTGGCAGAAGAGACTGATTAAGATGGGAATATAATCATATTGAATATATTTAAATTTAAATATTAATAGAATAAAATAAGAATTAGTCTTTATATATATTTGTGGTAGGAGGGGGGCAGCCTTTTGCATGTCACTTAAATATCTCAAGTATGCCTGTTAGCCCAGAAAATCTGGCCACTCTTGGTCTTGTTGCATAAATCATTGGCTGGCTTCATATAACATGTTAAGTTGTAGTATCTAAATTACAGCATCTCAGTTAAAAATCATATTAAACCCAAGCCAGATAGAACACACTGTGGCTTGGTGAGATGATTAAGACAGTCATTCCAGCAACTAAAAGAAGGTTCATGGTGAAACTATCTTTTCTTGCTTTTACTGATAGGCTTCCAAAGAAATACCATTTCTTGCTGTCCAACCTTTGATGGACAGGAGAACTAGCTGGTCCATTTCCCTGATAACAGAAGAGAAAGAAAGACAGCTTGACGAGAAACCCTTGTGAGCCAGAACTGTCTTGCAATTCCCATCCTTGATCTTGTCATGTCTCATTTATTTATACTTGCAGAGTTCTCTGCCTCTGGAGATACCTTGGAGCAATTCTATAAAATGAGTAGGAGCACATATCAACCAATACGCTGTAGTGGTTAAGAATTTGGACTGAAGCCAGGGCGAATGAGGTTCAAGACCACCTTCAGTTATGGAAAAACATTCGGATGACTTTCAGCCAGCTATTATCAGCCCATGAGCTTCATAAGTAGGGATGACTTATGAGTAGATTTTACCTTCAATGAGACAACCACTTGGTGACAGAAAAGAGTTACATTTCTCTGGCTCTCTTTCCTGCTATTTGGTGGGTGAATCAGATCTTGTAGACCAGTCATAGGCTGATTCTGGAGAAAACTGTACATCACTTGCACCCCTGGACAAAAGGCAGATTACAGAGCTAATGAAGAAATAACACTAAGTCAGAATGCACTGAAGTAAGCCATAATACAGTTTGTTTGGTCTGAGCTTAGTGAGATGTGAAGCCAATCATTGTAATTAGTTAATAAACCATGTTCAGAAATGTTAAGAAGATTGTGTTTCAATCTTCTCAGAGCCTGGGAAAGTCCTGTAATTCCCTTTCTTCTTCAATAACTCTTCATGATTTTTTTTTGTTCTGATACTGAAAGTTGTTATGACTTTCCAGAACTAGATGCTTTCATTCTTAGAATCCAGTTTTTGGGAGTTGCTGAGGTAGAGAGTTCTTATTTTTCTTGCTGTCCAACCTTTGATGGACAGGAGAACTAGCTGGTCCATTTCCCTGATAACAGAAGAATGTGCTGATGTTTAGTGCTTGTTTTGTTTTTCAGACTGTCTTCCTCTTTCCCAGGGTCTTTTTAGTGCAGCTATCTTCAAACACAGGAGAGTCAAAAAAATCCTGCCGTGGGAAACTGCTAAATAACAGTTCATTAGGATATTCAGTGTAGTACTTCCAATTGGATTTCATAAAACTAAATGTTTTAATCAGATTACATATCACTGTGATAATTCAGGCACTAATACTATCCTGTTAATTTCTGCAGTCACTACCATATTTTTATTCCAACATCATATTTTATTGCATTTTGTCATTTTCCTTTTGCAGCCATGTGCTTATACTTGTACTGCCTGGTTAGTAACCATTAAAGATACAACAGGGCATCAGATTGATTGATTAAAAATAGATTTGGGGAAAGGAGTTGCAGACAGGGTTGGTATTTCAATAACACAGCAGAGATTTGGGGAAGAACTGAATGTCCCCTACTCCATCCCAACTCCTTTTGTCTTAATCTTCAGCAGGAGTATCTCCAGGAAAGTGTCAAAAATTCACAAAGAAAAACCTCACCGTCTTTTTAACCTAGATCACAACACTCATGTCTTCCATCTTGACTTGGTTGATCTCCCTCAACCAAGAGCAACTTTGGTTGCTCTTCAGACATTTAGGCAAAGACACTAAATCTTTAAGCCAAAGTTGTATGCTTTCTCTTGATTCCATATTCTCCTCCTTCAACTGATGAGTCCCTCCTTTCCTCTGGATCCTACTACAGAGAGACGGGTTGCTGGGCTCACTTCACGAGGGAACTGAATGTTCTGCTTCTTTGGCCTCGTTCAGCTTCATCCACAGAAACAAAGGAGTCTTCCCAGGGAGAATCATATTTATATCATGCTCATTTGTAAACATTTGCTGCTCTGCTAGCCAGGGTGGGGCTAAAATTAGTTCCATGTAGCCAAGAAAAAACTACTTGTAAACTGAAAAGGAAAGATTTCCCCCCCCTCCTCCTTTCTATTTCAGGCTGAGGATTGGCAGAAGTGATGGATACAGAAAGGAATGAAATGATTTAGTGGTAGAGAACAAGTGACTTGGATCCTACAAATCTCCAGCAATTTTCAACCTAGATCTGACTACCTGCCTGATGACCCATGGATAGGCAGATCAAAATATGAACCAAAGGAACTTCATATATTTGTAGGCATATGGTGACTAGTCTCTAAATATTTGTAATAAACCCATGACCCACCGAGTCATTGTTTTAGAGATATTTCCTTACCTAAACAGAGAAACAGATAACTATGAATGGGCAAAGAACAATTTGAGTGGGAGCAACTTCCAACTTCTTGTCAGCTTCCCCATTGACTTCCCTTGTAGGAAGCTGCCAGGGGGCACTGGAAACGATGATCCCATGACCACAGTGGTCCTGTGTTGCACCATTTTGCCCAAGTGAAGGTTACAAACAAACAGACATGAGTTTTAGCAGAATACAGAATCCCTGCATGGATTAATTTGAACTGGTTGTGAGTATGTGTAGATGGATATTCTGTCCTCTCTAAAATTGCATTTTCCATTCAGTATCCATTACAATTCTGACTTTGCTTTCTTACAGGCTGAACATCCTGTTGGCTGGGATGAATCCCTTCTACTTCCATGCCTTGAATGTAGTCCTGCATTGCCTTGTGACACTTGTGCTGATGTATACTTGTGACAAAACTGTTTTCAAGGATAGTGGCCTGGCTTTTGTCACAGCTTTATTTTTTGCTGCCCATCCCATTCACACTGAGGCCGTAAGTATGCGAGATCACTTCAAGTTACAAATACAGTCCAGCTTCATGAAAGTTTAGATCTTCCCAGTCACTGACAATCTCTCCTGTAAAGATAGGTGCAATATTGATTTCATTAAAGACAACTTCATATCTTCTCAATGTTTGTGATAGATCTTTGAGAGCACTTAAGACTTTAGTTCCATTCTAATGTAGAGCAAATTTTCTTAGAAATAAATCCTATGTATTTCAGTGAGACTTCTTTCATACCAGTTTGCATTTGCGCTTTGAGAATAATTTTAATTAAGCGCCTCGATCAATACTATTAAGAAAAAAAGACTAAGTGTCTCATGGAAGAATAATGAGAAGTTTAAAAAAATCACACAATGTTTTTTTAAATATATTTTAAATGAAGATGTGCAAAATTAAGTAACATAGGAATAAACTGTTTTCGAAATTCTGAAACTTTCCACACAATGCTGGATCTGAACCGTGCTATTCCCAGGAGATGGTTTTGTAGTTTCTGGGAATAAATTGTCTGAACCAGAAACAGCTCATGGTGCACTAGATATAACATTTCAGATAAAACAGGCCAATTTTGAAGCTATATCTTATCCAGGTCAACATGAATCACATTTGGTTTGGACAATTTACATCTGAAAAATCCTAAGCCCCCCAAAATGGCCTCACTTATTGTTTAGTTTTGTTTTGGGAAAATAAACTGTATGATAGGTACCATACAAAATGTTGGAAATGTTCCTTGTTAAGTTCTGGGCGAAGAATGTAAGGCGAGGCCAGAGTGATTTCTAACAGCTCTTTATTCAATGCTGCCTGTGAGGCCATTGCACTTCCTGACTGACACAGGTTTTTTTATAGGAAACTGATCAGCCAAACAGCCAATCAGGAGACTGTATTGTCTTGCTCCAACAGAGGACCAGAATGAGAACTTCAGCTGACAACTATATACACTATATACAATACAGAACATTCCTCACTCTGATTGATTTATCAATCTTAATTTTAAAAATGATTTGGCACTACGAGCTTGTATCAAAATATAAACATACAGAGCAGTTATATAATGATTTTTAAGCTTACCTGAATTGAAATCTCTATTAACTCAGCCCTATTTTGCTAGAGGATACAGAGCAAGCCATACAGTATATACAACAATTCTGTAGAATAGGTTAATATTATGATTGTCATATTGGACAAGAAGGGATGAAACTGAAGGAACATGAAAGTCAGCTGGGTGATCTTGGGCCAATCACTCCCCCTCAGCCCAACCCACCTCACAGGGTTGGTGTTATGAGGAAAATAGGAGGAGGAAGGAGTATTGGATTATGTTTGCTGCCTTGAGTTATTTATAATAATGATAAGGGCGAGATTTTAAAAAATATTTAAAAAGAGAAACATTTGTATGAGGCCATGTAATGAATTCATTTTGGGGATGATATTTAAAACACAAAGTGATTTAAAACATAGGGTTTTATTTAGTACACTAAACCCTTACTAAGATTTTGTTATTTTTATCCAAGGATGACAAGAAAGCGGGGAAGTCAAATTCCAAAACAACCGAATACATTTCTGGGAATTCTGCCATGTTTTTAGGAGAGAGTTTCGTTTTGGGACTTAATCCAAAATTGTCTGTCAGGCCCTTCTGACGAGAACAGAAGCTGTGAATTCGTACGTCTATTTCAATGATGGTTGAACTTGAGCCGAAGAATCTGTTGGAAGAATGCCTCCTTATTAATCCAGAGTTTTTCAATTTGTAGCTAGACAGCAGGGCATCCTTGATTCAAACAAATACTTGAGCTTGAATCAAGGATGTCCACAAATTTGGTATCATTTTTAGCAAACCGTAAATACACTTAATGATTTCTTTTGTCAACACAAACCGAGTATTGATTCCTCACTTGCTTAAAAAATAATTAAAGGAGTATTTCCTTCACTCCTTAAAAAACAAATAGAAGAGTTGCAAGATGTCTCCTCTTCTTTTCCAGTGGGGCAATAGGTAAGACACAATTGGACCTGTTGCATATGCATTGCTTCTATTAGGAATACCAATCTAAATGTATTTTCTAAGTCATGGCAACGTTAAGACTTGTGGACATTAATTTCAAGAATTCTGGGAATTGAAGTCCACAAGTCTTAAAGTTGCTAAGGTTGGGGACACCTGTTTTCGGTTGATATAATCCTGGGATGAGAGAGCTAAGGACTTCTAAATGTTGTTGGTCCTGAATTCCCACTATTCCCAGCTACAGTTGAGGCTGATAGTAATTGAAATTGAATAAAATCTGAAGAGCCATTCACTATCCCTCTTCTATTCCATTCTTTTCCCCTACCTTTTTCAATTTTTCTCCCTTCCAGTACAGGTAGTTCTTGACTTACGACCACAACTGAGACCAGAATTTCCATTCCTAAGCAAGGCAATTGTTAAGTGAATTACACCCGATTTTATGACCTTTTCTGCCACAGTTGTCCAGCTAAACACTGCAGTTTTTAAGTGAATTAAACAGTTAAGCCAATCTTGCTTCTCCCATTGACTTTATCAGAAACAAGCTGGGAAGGTAGCATCTGGCGATCATTTGACCTGGGATATTGCATACTTTGTAATAACAAGCTGGTTGCCAAGGGCCCAGAATTGGATCATATGACTCTGGGATGCTGTGATGGTCATTAACTGTGAGGACCAGTCATAAGTCACTTTTCTCAGTGCCATTGTAACTTTGAACAGTTGCTAAACAATTGGCTGTAAGTTGAGGACTACCTGAAATTTGAATTAGAATTCCTTGCTCTTGAGCAAATCTAATACTCATTGGTTGTTTTGACTGTTTCCTTTCTCATTTCCTGTAGTATATTGCTAATTTTTCCCAAATGTGCTTTTTCAAAAAGCAACTGGACTTTTTGTTTTTTTCTTTGAAGATGTTTCACTTCTCATCCAAGAAGCTTCTTNAGAAGTGAAATGTCTTCGAAGAAAAACCAGAAAGTCCAGTTGTCTCTTGAAAAAGCACCTTTGGGACAATCATGACCTGGATGACTGAGAATCTCCGTAGACATTACAGATTTTTATTTCTAAATAGCATAATCAACCATTGTTTCCAGTTTGGCTTGAAGACACAGTTCCTTCAATTGGGATTCTGCTAAAACTCCTCAGATGATAATAATGACGACAACAACAACAACAACAACAAAAGATTTGGAAGGGATCTTGGAGGTCTTCTACTCATGCACTCGTTACTTCCCGAATCGACTACTGTAATGCTCTCTACATGGGACTGCTCTTGCGGACCACTCGGAGGCTTCAGCTGGTGCAGAATGCAGCCGCACGGGTTGTGATGGGAGTATCCCGATACTCCCCTATTACACCC
>AZIM01004744.1:0-12709 GCA_000516915.1 Ophiophagus hannah | reverse complement strand
TTGTCGATCAGAAAGGTCGGCAGTTTGGCAGTTCGAATCCTTAGCACCGCGTAATGGAGTGAGCTCCTGTTACTTGTCCCCGCTTNAGTTTGAAAGCATGTAAAAATGCAAGTAGAAAAANAGGGACCACTTTGATGGGAAGGTAACAGAATTCTGTGCGCCTTTGGCATTTAGTCATGCTGGCCACATGATCATGGAGACTTCTTCGGACAGTGCTGTCTCTTTGGCTTTGTAACGGAGATGAGCACCGCCCCCTAAAGCCGGAAATGACTAGCATGTACGTGCATTACCTTTAATAATCAATTCACAGTTGATGATGCAGCCTTCAGATTTATTGAAGAGGAGAGGCTATATTGGTGTGTTCTTGCAGTTAATTGATCATGCTCCTTGAATTAATTTGTTAACAGTGCTAGAACCTTACCAGAAATTAGTAACTGTGAAAAGGGCCCATAGAAGAATAAAGGGGAGACAGAGAAATTTACAACCATTTATTTAGTGGCCATTCAAAGTTACAACAGCATTGAAAAATGTGACATGGCTATTTTTCACACTTAATGACTGTTGTAGCATTCCCATGGTTACATGATCAAAATTTGGACGCTTGGCAACTGGTATGTATTTATGATGGTTACAGTGTCCCAGGGTCACCTTTTGTGACTTTCTGATAAGTAAAATCAATGGGGAAGCCAGATTCGCTTTACAACTGTGTCAGTAACTTAACAACTGCCGTAATTCACGTAACAACTGTGGAAAGAGAGGTCGTAAAAAGGGGCAAAATTCACTTAACAACTGTCTTGCTTGGTAACATAAATTTTGGGCTCAGTTGTTGTAAGTCAAGGACTGTGTGTGTGAGAGAGAGAGAGAGAGAGAAAGAGAAAGAAAGAGAAAAAGAGGGAGAGGGAGATTTAACTGGAATTTTTCATTTCACTGATTTATTTTTTCTTGTGCCTAGGGAATTGACTGTTTATTTTGTTTGTTGGCAGGAGAAGGAAGAATATTTTCCCCCTACACTGTGTACTAATTACTATTTCTCTTTCTTTAAAGGAGAATTGTATTTCTATTTTTGGCATCACATCAGACTTCTTAATCCTGCCAAAAAAGCATGCTGTTTTTTTTTTAATACATGACATGCACACTGAGACTTTTTTCTGTAGTTTCAGCACCATCAGGATAACATCTGGGCAACTAGAACCTGACTGGGCATTCATACCAAAGTTCACTTTGTGCAATAAAAAGCAAGTAAGATACCACAAAAGTCTTAGATCAGAAAAGTTAATAGGGAAGAGTTTAGACTTCTGTATTTCTGATTGGCTATTTGGCAGCTCATTTGCACTGTGACAATCTTATCCCCAGGAAGTTCTCTGAAATAAGAAATGATTTTTTTCTAAGATACGTCACTGTGTGACAAGAGCTTCCACAGAACACAGTGTCACCATATCAGTGTTGCTATATAAATAGAATACTCATCTGAATGCAGTCTTAAGTTTGAGGTCTTAATTAGGAAGGAAGCACCATTAATTTCATTGAAACCTGTTTCCTATTTTTCTTTATCTTAACTGAAATTAAAGTGCAAGTTCCTGGGCTTGTCTATTTCTTGTGTCTTTGATTTCTTTCCTAGCTTCTTCTTTGGTGTGGTCTAATTCTTAGAAGGTTTTTCAACACTCCATCCATTTCCTCCTTATTTTCAAGTTTTCCTGTGTCTGTTATGAAACCAGGTTGCTAAAACTTTCAGATCAAATTCCCTACATAGGTCTTAGTGAATATTGCTGGTTCTTTCCAAACTATATGGCAAACAGATTTTTTCTTAAAGGATGTGAGAATTGCCTTAAATCTATGGTTCTTCCAAGACTCAGTCCATCTTGCTCAATCATTTTATTTTGTCTAGTATGAAGTATCCCTCACCATTTTTCTCTGTTCCTTTTCTTTCTTCCACTAAAACACAACTAGGAGACATGGATTTTAATATTATGGTGATAATTTTGAACCAAGACAGTAGTGCTAATTGAATAAACAAATGAGCCATGGTTTTGTGTGATGCCTGGATCCAAACTATTTAGCAATTTGGGATCAAGTTTCTTTCAGTAGTTCCTCTTTATTTCCTCATCTGAAAATTAAAAAAAAAGATTGATTTCTGCATCATTCCCAGAAAAGAAAGGAAAAAAGATTGTAATGGTGTGTGGGAAAGACCTTGGGAGACAGGGTGAAGAGGTGCTGCCTAGGGAATAGTCAGATAAGAGGAAGTGTAGCCTGCAGCTGGATGGTGGGTGGGGAAAGAGGGCCAGAAGGTCCCTCCCTAATTTCTCAGATTGTAAAGGAAATTAGTGTGTATGTTTGTGTATTTTTCAGATTTGCAAGATTTTGTCAATGCAGCTTTAAATAAAGTAGAGTTAACTTACCCAGTCATGTTTCCTGTGTAGTCTACCTGGTAAGGGTGACAGAGGTTAGGAGTTCTGACAGTAGGTCTGTCAGATAAATAAGATTTAATTAAAATTGTCCTTGGTACTCAACTGCTTTGAAACTCATTGAATTTGGTACTCCACACATTTTGACATGAAAACTTTGTCCCGGTACTCATTGTTTGTTTGGTACTCAATGCACAAGCTAGAATTTGTCAGTGTTGGCTGCCTTGTGACTTACTAGATTATTCCTTATGGGAAAAATTTGTTTAATGTTCATTGCTTTTGGTATTCATTGTGCTTCCCAGAACAATTAATGAGTACCGAGATACCACTGTAGTCCAAAATAATAGCATTTTAGAAGAGCTGTATGCTTAGCTGCAATTCTCTATCTTCTCACATTATTCACCACATCCATCACATTATTTCTGAGCATATCAGGAATTAAGAGCCTTTTTCACTAAGTGCCAGGAGAGACAAATTTCCTTCAGACTTTGCAGAAACAGCATGGAACAGTTCCTGGCTGGACTAAGCAGGATTGGGCCTGGTTAGCACTTGAATGCGAAACCAACAAGAAATGCTAGAGCTGTGGATTAGTTGGGAAATTGAAAATCATCCCAGAAGAAGGCAGTGCCAAGATACTTCCTCTGGTTGTTGGATACATCCATGAAGTTTTCAGCAGCTAAGTTTGACTTGGAGCCTTTTCATTCAAATGCAAATAGGATCCATTCCTTATTAGTTTAATTTAAAACCATGTATCGATTACCTCCCATCATTCTATTGCATATAATGATACCCAATTTATGTCCAAGTATATTTTTTTAGGACAAACCTTAATCCCCTGTTGATTATCTTTGAGAAGTCCTGGAGAACTGGGGAAGTCTCAAAACAGGAGAAAAGCAAAAATGAATCCCTTCTTCAAGAAAGGAAAAAAAAAGATCCCTCTAATTACCTAACGGTGAATTTATCAACACCTGGAAAGATATTAGTGGAGATAATAAAGTAGCTAAATTGCCACTCCTTGTTTGACAAGGATACAACTGTAATAGATAAGTGGAGTGGGTGGATAAAATTTGATTTGATTTCAGCAAAGCTTTTGACAGGGTTTCACATGACAGAGGCATGTTCTCATGGCATGTTCCCTTACAACCTATTAAAATATGGTTTAAGTGATACTTCAGTAAAATGGATTCACCATTGGTTTGCTTTTCAGAGAGTTGGTCCTGATGGGTCAACACTGAATTGGAGAATAGTAGCTAGTGAAGTCTCATCATGATCTGTATCAAAGCCAATATTATAAACGGTATGGCTCTTATTAAACTGGACAATATATACAAGTCATTTCTGGTCCTAGTTTTTGAGGCCAGCGAAATCCTTCTGGAATGTGATCTAGGAAGAGTAGAAGAAGAAGAAGAATCTCTTTCTGATAGGAACAGGTTGGGCTGATAGGAACAAGTTGCCTTCAAAAGAGAAAAATGTAAGGAATTCTATTTAGAGAGGAAAAAGGGAAATTCATGGTTAAGAAGCTCTCAATTGAAGAAGGATTTGCTTGTGGTCATTTGCAAATAGCTGAGAATGAGACAGTAAAGTGAGATCTCCTAGACGAGTTAATGCAGTTCTGGGCTTCATTCATTAGAAGCAGCACTTTCTCAAAAACACTAAGATCTTTATTCAGGTTAGAACAGATCTAAATGAAGATTACCAGAGTAATACATGAACTTGTTCTGCAAGAATAGACTGAAGGGACTTGGGATTTCAGTCTGAAGAAAATGTAGGAAGACATGATAGTTTTTTAAGGTACATAAAGAGAAGCTGCAGAGTAAATGGCGAAGAACTATTTTTGGTGGCCTCAAAAACTAGGACCAGAAATGACTTGTATATATTGTAGCTACTCAAATTTCAGTTAAATATAAGGAAAAATGTCCTGATAGTAAGATCAATACAGCAGTGGAATAATCTGTGTATGGCAGTTGTGGGTTCTCCATTTCTTTTTAAGAAGTAGTTGGGCAGCCTTTTCTTGATGATGGTTTTTTTTGCACCTTGCAGAAACCTGATGATCTTCATAGACTTTTTCAACTTCACAATTCTAGAATTCTATGAATCCCTTTATTGAATTATTATACAAGCAAGGGACACT
Source organism: Ophiophagus hannah (assembly GCA_000516915.1). Lineage (NCBI taxonomy): Eukaryota > Metazoa > Chordata > Lepidosauria > Squamata > Elapidae > Ophiophagus > Ophiophagus hannah. The sequence continues at coordinate 8,176 of AZIM01004744.1, read as the reverse complement.
CTGAAAGTCTTGCTTGACACAATTTGTTGCCCTAGATGAGATCGAGTTTCATCTCAAAGCACTAAGTCCAGGGGTGTCAGAACTCACATCGTCATGGCGGTGTCACGTGACATATTGGGACTTTCCCCACCCTTTGCTAAACTGGGTGAGGGCGGGGCCAGCATGTGACGCATCCGGCCCGCGGGCTGTGAGTTTGACACCCCTGCACTAAATCAAAAAGGAGATTTTTAGTTTGGAATTAGAAGGTTGCCCAATTGGCTTAGTATGTGATGCAAATCCAGCCAATTGTGATTTATTCTTTCAACTATGGATTAGCATATCCACATGGATTAACAATTAGCACAGTACACAATCTCTGAGAATATCAGTTGGTGTGCATTCTGTCTTGGAATCATTCTTGCATTGGAAAAAGACTTTTATCAGACTTTAGAGTATTAATTGCTTGGCTTTATTTTCTTCCTTAAAAGCTGGTTTGATCCTTGAAAGGAATCTGACAGAAATACTCTAGTTTCTCATTGTATCATATAAATCTATTGACTCTTACTAAGAATTACGGGCTGGTTCGGTCTGGGTTGTGCAATTCCATCCAAGACCAAAGATGTTAAAGCTCCAAATGCAGAGGGCCCCTCTATCCAAAGCCACTCGATCTTACCAGGGTGCAGCTTTTTCCCCTATCCAGGCGCCTACAACCTCCAGGCACCACAAAAGAACATCCACAGCATCACATACATAATGCACATGGTTTGGAATAACAAGTTCTGAACTGCATGTGAATATAAATGAGGTGATTGTAATTTGCCCACTAGACAATTGAATATCTGGCCTATTAACAATTTTTTGGTTTTTAAACTTATCTCCCTATGCAAAGACTCCTGTCCTTTCCAAAAGTTCTGAGGATAATTGACGAGAATAATAAAGATAGAATTCTTTTCTGTGGTAATGGAAGGCATCTATTGATTTTATTCTTTCATTCTTTTTGGGACTACTGTGTAGGTAATCCTGTACTTATGACTGCTTGTTTAACCATGGTTGAGAGTTTCAACATCTTCAGATGGGGTGCTTTGTGGCTCGTCGTAAAGCATTTCACAAAACCCGCTGTGGGGTTTTCAGGTGTTTGGCAATCTTCACATTTATGACTGGTTGAAGTATTCTGTAGTCACATGACCGCAATGTATTTTGCTGGTTTCTGGTATCTTTTTGCGGGTTTTTGGCAAAGTCCCCCATTTACTTAGGAGAATGGGTTGCTCTTATGATTGTGTGATTCATTTAATGATCACTGTAAATATGGTCATAAAATCAGGTCTGGTCATGTGAGTGCCTTGACTTGCAATCTTCATGACTTACCTACTGAAATTCTGGTCCTATTTGCAATCATAAGTCAAGGACTACCTACGTTCAAAAAGTATGATAAGATTTCCCCAAGCTATTGCCCTCCAGATGTACAGAATTTCAGTGCCTGCAATTCAGAACTGGAGTACTTTTCTGGCTTCTTTATTGAATAGACCTAGGTAGATTTTGATTTTTTTAAAAAAAGTTGCTCTGCAGCTGGGAGGTCTTTAATCAGGAAGATCATGTAAATATTAGGCCAACGTTTTGTTTCAGTTGTTTTGTTAGTCTCCAGTCAGATGCAAGTTGACATTGGCTGTATTCTAAGTACAGTTTGTTTAGCAATGATTTATTTCAGAGAGGTTCACACTCAGTTCCAAATGCTGTATGCTGCCCTTTAAAGTCTTAAATTTTTAATTTCTAATGTGGCAGAAGAGACTGATTAAGATGGGAATATAATCATATTGAATATATTTAAATTTAAATATTAATAGAATAAAATAAGAATTAGTCTTTATATATATTTGTGGTAGGAGGGGGGCAGCCTTTTGCATGTCACTTAAATATCTCAAGTATGCCTGTTAGCCCAGAAAATCTGGCCACTCTTGGTCTTGTTGCATAAATCATTGGCTGGCTTCATATAACATGTTAAGTTGTAGTATCTAAATTACAGCATCTCAGTTAAAAATCATATTAAACCCAAGCCAGATAGAACACACTGTGGCTTGGTGAGATGATTAAGACAGTCATTCCAGCAACTAAAAGAAGGTTCATGGTGAAACTATCTTTTCTTGCTTTTACTGATAGGCTTCCAAAGAAATACCATTTCTTGCTGTCCAACCTTTGATGGACAGGAGAACTAGCTGGTCCATTTCCCTGATAACAGAAGAGAAAGAAAGACAGCTTGACGAGAAACCCTTGTGAGCCAGAACTGTCTTGCAATTCCCATCCTTGATCTTGTCATGTCTCATTTATTTATACTTGCAGAGTTCTCTGCCTCTGGAGATACCTTGGAGCAATTCTATAAAATGAGTAGGAGCACATATCAACCAATACGCTGTAGTGGTTAAGAATTTGGACTGAAGCCAGGGCGAATGAGGTTCAAGACCACCTTCAGTTATGGAAAAACATTCGGATGACTTTCAGCCAGCTATTATCAGCCCATGAGCTTCATAAGTAGGGATGACTTATGAGTAGATTTTACCTTCAATGAGACAACCACTTGGTGACAGAAAAGAGTTACATTTCTCTGGCTCTCTTTCCTGCTATTTGGTGGGTGAATCAGATCTTGTAGACCAGTCATAGGCTGATTCTGGAGAAAACTGTACATCACTTGCACCCCTGGACAAAAGGCAGATTACAGAGCTAATGAAGAAATAACACTAAGTCAGAATGCACTGAAGTAAGCCATAATACAGTTTGTTTGGTCTGAGCTTAGTGAGATGTGAAGCCAATCATTGTAATTAGTTAATAAACCATGTTCAGAAATGTTAAGAAGATTGTGTTTCAATCTTCTCAGAGCCTGGGAAAGTCCTGTAATTCCCTTTCTTCTTCAATAACTCTTCATGATTTTTTTTTGTTCTGATACTGAAAGTTGTTATGACTTTCCAGAACTAGATGCTTTCATTCTTAGAATCCAGTTTTTGGGAGTTGCTGAGGTAGAGAGTTCTTATTTTTCTTGCTGTCCAACCTTTGATGGACAGGAGAACTAGCTGGTCCATTTCCCTGATAACAGAAGAATGTGCTGATGTTTAGTGCTTGTTTTGTTTTTCAGACTGTCTTCCTCTTTCCCAGGGTCTTTTTAGTGCAGCTATCTTCAAACACAGGAGAGTCAAAAAAATCCTGCCGTGGGAAACTGCTAAATAACAGTTCATTAGGATATTCAGTGTAGTACTTCCAATTGGATTTCATAAAACTAAATGTTTTAATCAGATTACATATCACTGTGATAATTCAGGCACTAATACTATCCTGTTAATTTCTGCAGTCACTACCATATTTTTATTCCAACATCATATTTTATTGCATTTTGTCATTTTCCTTTTGCAGCCATGTGCTTATACTTGTACTGCCTGGTTAGTAACCATTAAAGATACAACAGGGCATCAGATTGATTGATTAAAAATAGATTTGGGGAAAGGAGTTGCAGACAGGGTTGGTATTTCAATAACACAGCAGAGATTTGGGGAAGAACTGAATGTCCCCTACTCCATCCCAACTCCTTTTGTCTTAATCTTCAGCAGGAGTATCTCCAGGAAAGTGTCAAAAATTCACAAAGAAAAACCTCACCGTCTTTTTAACCTAGATCACAACACTCATGTCTTCCATCTTGACTTGGTTGATCTCCCTCAACCAAGAGCAACTTTGGTTGCTCTTCAGACATTTAGGCAAAGACACTAAATCTTTAAGCCAAAGTTGTATGCTTTCTCTTGATTCCATATTCTCCTCCTTCAACTGATGAGTCCCTCCTTTCCTCTGGATCCTACTACAGAGAGACGGGTTGCTGGGCTCACTTCACGAGGGAACTGAATGTTCTGCTTCTTTGGCCTCGTTCAGCTTCATCCACAGAAACAAAGGAGTCTTCCCAGGGAGAATCATATTTATATCATGCTCATTTGTAAACATTTGCTGCTCTGCTAGCCAGGGTGGGGCTAAAATTAGTTCCATGTAGCCAAGAAAAAACTACTTGTAAACTGAAAAGGAAAGATTTCCCCCCCCTCCTCCTTTCTATTTCAGGCTGAGGATTGGCAGAAGTGATGGATACAGAAAGGAATGAAATGATTTAGTGGTAGAGAACAAGTGACTTGGATCCTACAAATCTCCAGCAATTTTCAACCTAGATCTGACTACCTGCCTGATGACCCATGGATAGGCAGATCAAAATATGAACCAAAGGAACTTCATATATTTGTAGGCATATGGTGACTAGTCTCTAAATATTTGTAATAAACCCATGACCCACCGAGTCATTGTTTTAGAGATATTTCCTTACCTAAACAGAGAAACAGATAACTATGAATGGGCAAAGAACAATTTGAGTGGGAGCAACTTCCAACTTCTTGTCAGCTTCCCCATTGACTTCCCTTGTAGGAAGCTGCCAGGGGGCACTGGAAACGATGATCCCATGACCACAGTGGTCCTGTGTTGCACCATTTTGCCCAAGTGAAGGTTACAAACAAACAGACATGAGTTTTAGCAGAATACAGAATCCCTGCATGGATTAATTTGAACTGGTTGTGAGTATGTGTAGATGGATATTCTGTCCTCTCTAAAATTGCATTTTCCATTCAGTATCCATTACAATTCTGACTTTGCTTTCTTACAGGCTGAACATCCTGTTGGCTGGGATGAATCCCTTCTACTTCCATGCCTTGAATGTAGTCCTGCATTGCCTTGTGACACTTGTGCTGATGTATACTTGTGACAAAACTGTTTTCAAGGATAGTGGCCTGGCTTTTGTCACAGCTTTATTTTTTGCTGCCCATCCCATTCACACTGAGGCCGTAAGTATGCGAGATCACTTCAAGTTACAAATACAGTCCAGCTTCATGAAAGTTTAGATCTTCCCAGTCACTGACAATCTCTCCTGTAAAGATAGGTGCAATATTGATTTCATTAAAGACAACTTCATATCTTCTCAATGTTTGTGATAGATCTTTGAGAGCACTTAAGACTTTAGTTCCATTCTAATGTAGAGCAAATTTTCTTAGAAATAAATCCTATGTATTTCAGTGAGACTTCTTTCATACCAGTTTGCATTTGCGCTTTGAGAATAATTTTAATTAAGCGCCTCGATCAATACTATTAAGAAAAAAAGACTAAGTGTCTCATGGAAGAATAATGAGAAGTTTAAAAAAATCACACAATGTTTTTTTAAATATATTTTAAATGAAGATGTGCAAAATTAAGTAACATAGGAATAAACTGTTTTCGAAATTCTGAAACTTTCCACACAATGCTGGATCTGAACCGTGCTATTCCCAGGAGATGGTTTTGTAGTTTCTGGGAATAAATTGTCTGAACCAGAAACAGCTCATGGTGCACTAGATATAACATTTCAGATAAAACAGGCCAATTTTGAAGCTATATCTTATCCAGGTCAACATGAATCACATTTGGTTTGGACAATTTACATCTGAAAAATCCTAAGCCCCCCAAAATGGCCTCACTTATTGTTTAGTTTTGTTTTGGGAAAATAAACTGTATGATAGGTACCATACAAAATGTTGGAAATGTTCCTTGTTAAGTTCTGGGCGAAGAATGTAAGGCGAGGCCAGAGTGATTTCTAACAGCTCTTTATTCAATGCTGCCTGTGAGGCCATTGCACTTCCTGACTGACACAGGTTTTTTTATAGGAAACTGATCAGCCAAACAGCCAATCAGGAGACTGTATTGTCTTGCTCCAACAGAGGACCAGAATGAGAACTTCAGCTGACAACTATATACACTATATACAATACAGAACATTCCTCACTCTGATTGATTTATCAATCTTAATTTTAAAAATGATTTGGCACTACGAGCTTGTATCAAAATATAAACATACAGAGCAGTTATATAATGATTTTTAAGCTTACCTGAATTGAAATCTCTATTAACTCAGCCCTATTTTGCTAGAGGATACAGAGCAAGCCATACAGTATATACAACAATTCTGTAGAATAGGTTAATATTATGATTGTCATATTGGACAAGAAGGGATGAAACTGAAGGAACATGAAAGTCAGCTGGGTGATCTTGGGCCAATCACTCCCCCTCAGCCCAACCCACCTCACAGGGTTGGTGTTATGAGGAAAATAGGAGGAGGAAGGAGTATTGGATTATGTTTGCTGCCTTGAGTTATTTATAATAATGATAAGGGCGAGATTTTAAAAAATATTTAAAAAGAGAAACATTTGTATGAGGCCATGTAATGAATTCATTTTGGGGATGATATTTAAAACACAAAGTGATTTAAAACATAGGGTTTTATTTAGTACACTAAACCCTTACTAAGATTTTGTTATTTTTATCCAAGGATGACAAGAAAGCGGGGAAGTCAAATTCCAAAACAACCGAATACATTTCTGGGAATTCTGCCATGTTTTTAGGAGAGAGTTTCGTTTTGGGACTTAATCCAAAATTGTCTGTCAGGCCCTTCTGACGAGAACAGAAGCTGTGAATTCGTACGTCTATTTCAATGATGGTTGAACTTGAGCCGAAGAATCTGTTGGAAGAATGCCTCCTTATTAATCCAGAGTTTTTCAATTTGTAGCTAGACAGCAGGGCATCCTTGATTCAAACAAATACTTGAGCTTGAATCAAGGATGTCCACAAATTTGGTATCATTTTTAGCAAACCGTAAATACACTTAATGATTTCTTTTGTCAACACAAACCGAGTATTGATTCCTCACTTGCTTAAAAAATAATTAAAGGAGTATTTCCTTCACTCCTTAAAAAACAAATAGAAGAGTTGCAAGATGTCTCCTCTTCTTTTCCAGTGGGGCAATAGGTAAGACACAATTGGACCTGTTGCATATGCATTGCTTCTATTAGGAATACCAATCTAAATGTATTTTCTAAGTCATGGCAACGTTAAGACTTGTGGACATTAATTTCAAGAATTCTGGGAATTGAAGTCCACAAGTCTTAAAGTTGCTAAGGTTGGGGACACCTGTTTTCGGTTGATATAATCCTGGGATGAGAGAGCTAAGGACTTCTAAATGTTGTTGGTCCTGAATTCCCACTATTCCCAGCTACAGTTGAGGCTGATAGTAATTGAAATTGAATAAAATCTGAAGAGCCATTCACTATCCCTCTTCTATTCCATTCTTTTCCCCTACCTTTTTCAATTTTTCTCCCTTCCAGTACAGGTAGTTCTTGACTTACGACCACAACTGAGACCAGAATTTCCATTCCTAAGCAAGGCAATTGTTAAGTGAATTACACCCGATTTTATGACCTTTTCTGCCACAGTTGTCCAGCTAAACACTGCAGTTTTTAAGTGAATTAAACAGTTAAGCCAATCTTGCTTCTCCCATTGACTTTATCAGAAACAAGCTGGGAAGGTAGCATCTGGCGATCATTTGACCTGGGATATTGCATACTTTGTAATAACAAGCTGGTTGCCAAGGGCCCAGAATTGGATCATATGACTCTGGGATGCTGTGATGGTCATTAACTGTGAGGACCAGTCATAAGTCACTTTTCTCAGTGCCATTGTAACTTTGAACAGTTGCTAAACAATTGGCTGTAAGTTGAGGACTACCTGAAATTTGAATTAGAATTCCTTGCTCTTGAGCAAATCTAATACTCATTGGTTGTTTTGACTGTTTCCTTTCTCATTTCCTGTAGTATATTGCTAATTTTTCCCAAATGTGCTTTTTCAAAAAGCAACTGGACTTTTTGTTTTTTTCTTTGAAGATGTTTCACTTCTCATCCAAGAAGCTTCTTNAGAAGTGAAATGTCTTCGAAGAAAAACCAGAAAGTCCAGTTGTCTCTTGAAAAAGCACCTTTGGGACAATCATGACCTGGATGACTGAGAATCTCCGTAGACATTACAGATTTTTATTTCTAAATAGCATAATCAACCATTGTTTCCAGTTTGGCTTGAAGACACAGTTCCTTCAATTGGGATTCTGCTAAAACTCCTCAGATGATAATAATGACGACAACAACAACAACAACAACAAAAGATTTGGAAGGGATCTTGGAGGTCTTCTACTCATGCACTCGTTACTTCCCGAATCGACTACTGTAATGCTCTCTACATGGGACTGCTCTTGCGGACCACTCGGAGGCTTCAGCTGGTGCAGAATGCAGCCGCACGGGTTGTGATGGGAGTATCCCGATACTCCCCTATTACACCC
>AZIM01004743.1:27103-38920 GCA_000516915.1 Ophiophagus hannah | reverse complement strand
TGGTGGGATTCGAGCCTGCACTAATTGCGGCAGCTTGAGCTAAGTGCTAGGTGATTAACAGCCTGCACCACCAAGGCTCATTTCTAACACAGGAAGATAAAAGAGAAAATACCGTTAGTTATTTGGGCGGGGGGAGAAGCCATAAGCATAGCATAATGCAAATGAGATGTTACTTTGATTTTTCCATTGTTTAATAACCTGAGCATATAATATTAATAGTAATCTGGGTACCCAAAGGAGACAGCAAAGAATTAGGTTTTTGTCGAATTGAGTTTGAATATTAGTAGCTTGGGTTGGTAGTTAGGCTGTTGGTTTGAACTCCAAGCTTGGCAATTTGATTGCAAATGTTTCATCACCATTCAAGGAGACATCGTCAGTGTGTTTTGAAGTGTGCTCGTCTGTCAGAACACATGTCTTTAAAATCTTTTTATGAGATGCAAATTAGTCTGAATGTTATTTGTTCGGATATTTCTGAGTCATTGTCTGATTTCAGACTGTTTCATTGACTGGTTGTTGTTGCTTGGCTATAGTTAAGTACTGTCTGTTTGATGCAGATTAGAATTAGATATTTAGATTGTTATCTGGGTGCTTCTGAGTTCTGATCTGATTTCAGCTTCTTTGAAAGTTTGAGTGGCTGCCTGTTGCTACTGAGACATGGTCCAATTTCTTGTGAACCGATAGGTTATAATTTTGTTGCTGCATATTGTCAATCTTGTTGGAGCTGGGAGCTCAAATCTAATTAGGTTTTTGTTTCTCAACAAAATATGTCTGCAGCTCAGATATAGCACATTTCTTCTTTCACCTTTCCAAAATACTTTTCAGTTAAAATAGAAATGAATGCTTTTGATTGTCAAATGAAAATTGAAAATAGAAGTTAATATTTCACTTACCTTAGCTGTAAGGTACCTAGGAAACTGGGTGTCAAAATTGGGGAGAAACAATAATAGAGGAAAGGGAAAAAGAATGGCTGCATGATTCACATAACTGCAGTGATTTGCTTAACAATTGTGGCAAAAACATTGTAAAATGGGATGTGCCTTGTTAGCAATGGAAATTCTGGTCTCAATTATGGGTGTAAGCCAAGGACTGCCTATACAGAGAATACAGCAGCACAAGCAGAACTATCTACCACTGCAATAATCAAATGAGTTCAAAATCATCTCCAAAAGAAATTCTGGAAAAGTTGTAAAGCATCTTGAGTGTGAAGTAATAAGTCAGAAGCATTTTTTCCCAAAGGAAAACAAGCCCTTCATGTATTATCCAAGGAAGAAAAACACATTTTGGGACAGATTTATTTTAAATAGTTTACATTTCAGAGGCCAGTATTATTTAATTTTGAAAGCACTTACCAAATCTAGATTCAGTTAGTGTAAAATAAACAAGAGGGTTTTGTTGTCATTGTTATTGTTGTGAAGGTTTTTGGGATACTGGGTTCCATTAAAAAAAATCCCTTTTTTTCAGTATATAGCAAAAATAAGCAGACCTTGAGCCTTTGCTGAATTCTGAATTCTAGTACAAACAAACCAAGATAGTATTTTAAACACACGCACACAAACACATAGTGTTCCTTCATTTTCCTGCTATCAATCTTCCCTTCTGTTAAGAGTCTGGAATCCAGATTTATTACTTAAAAATATTTATTATTTTAAAAGAAAGTTTGCCACTACCAAAAAAAAGGCCAGTCCACAAATGGTAATTTATTCCTGATATGTAGTAAATCAGTGGGACTTCATGGCCCATATGAGGTCTGTGGTTAAATAATTAATGGTAGATAACCAGCATGTTCTGTTTTTCTTTCATAGGGCTTCAGCAGTTTCAAAGCTGCTATTATCCATAAGCCTTCTGACATTAAACTTGTGCATTGTTTATAATAATGATAACCCAAGATCCTTGTTGTATTACAAGATATAAATGCTTACCTTAGTCATTCCTATAATTATGGGTAAGACTATCCGCAATTAGCTTAAAATGATTATTTGATATATTTTCATTATTTTGCTTCAACATAATTAGACTTGTGAGATTTTATTATTACAGACCCACTGAATAAAAATAGTTTTAGTCTTCCTATGGAGTTGATTTCCTTTTTTGGTCTACCTCATGGGGCTGACACTTGAAGACATGTTCAACTGTACTTGGGCTACTACCACATCTAAAGGCGCCTTACTACAGCACATATGCAGCTATTGATAAGAAGAAGCATTACATTTAACCCTGGTGTCACAGTGGTAAAGTGAAGTGTTTCAGGCAAACTCTGCAAACTCCTGGCATGGCTCAAGACTGAGTCACTTCCATCCTTCCAAAGTCAGTAAAATGAGGACCCAGATTATTGGGGGGAACGTGCAAATAATGCTTCTACATTGTGAACTACCCAAAGATTCATAAAACCCTATGTGTTAATATATAACCTAAATGCTACTTATTGGTGACTGGGAGACTTTCATGGAATTTTGCTTAAAATAAAATGAAGTTGGGATTTTTAATGATTAGGCAGAATAAATTACAGAAAGAAAAGTAATAAAATATATTTATAATAGTGATTCCAAGCCACTTCTTTATCCTTTTTTTCCTTTTTCTTCTTTTTTCTGTTTTTACATCTTTTGCTTTCTCTTTGCTTTCTTTTTCTTTTTCTTCCTTTATATTAGATTGTGTTAGTTTTTAATCTTATTTAAATATTTCCATAAAGGTATATACTAAAAAAAATAAGAGGGAGCAATAGGTCAATTTGTACATTTGCTGAAACATAATCAGCTCCCTTTGGAGACTTAGATGAGAAGAAATCCTCTAGATTTGCATTTCTCAGCCTTGACTACTGTAAAATTCCTGGAAATAAAGTCCATGCATTCAGGGAGTTGAAGTTCACACACCTTAGGGCTGTTAAGATTGAGATAGTGCTCTAGATGTAAAGGGAGTACAAATCAGCAGCATAAATGTATAAATTGATAAATGATGTTATATATGCTTGGAGAAAATAACTAACACTGCATCAGTAAAAATAATAATAATGAAGTAAAGATAAGAACACCATAGAACTTTTTAGAACATGGTTATGGCTATTTCCCTCTTTGTTTGTGAGGCACTTTTTGTGAGGAAAGAGAACTTTTGTGAGGCATTTTTTGTGAGAAAAGAGAACTTGTGTGAGGCACTTTTTGTGAGGAAAGAGCAAACTTAACTTCTGTTCATTTTTGGAAAAAAAATGCAACTTCATCATCATCCTGCTTCTCTGGAAAGCTCAGAATCATAATGGAATAAGACAAGGGTACAAAGAATCAAAAATAAATATTTTGTTGGTTGGTTGATTTATATTTTATATTTCTAAACCGCTCATCTCCTTACCTCAGAGAGGGGCTCTGGGTGATGTACCAAGTATTATAATCAATAAATACGATAATGTATAAAAATTACCATTAAAATTGAACTAGGTTTAAAAAATTTAAAATTATAAACTAATGGTAATTAAACAATGATTTAATACATATGTAATTATTATATTTATAACATTAGCTAAATATTTGCAGCCCAGATATTTGCCAGTTTGCAACATCATTTCATTGGATCAGTTTTAAATAAAAATAAAGGGTTTCTTGGTGGATTATGCCAAGGATTTAATTTCAATGTATATTCCTAGTCGTATTGAATACCTGGAAAAGCCATTAATTTATATGCCTTTGAAAATAATAATTACAACTATTACAATTCTACGACTATTGTTTGATCTCTAGCAGTTCTACAATAATTATACCATGTTTTTAAACAAAACACTGATTACATTTGAAGAACCATTTGTCTGAAATAGCAATAGCATATACCACTTATATACCATTTCACAGTGCTTTACAGCCCTCTTTAAACAATCTGGGTCCTCATTTTACAGACCTCAGAAGAATGGAAGGCTGAGTCAATCTTGAGCCAGTCAGAATTGAACTGGATACCAAACAGCAGGCAGGCAGCAGGTAGCAGAAGTAGCCTGCAGTACTGCATTCTAACCACTGCACCACCATGGCTCAGTGCTTTAGTGTGTTTTGCTTGAGCAGAGGTTTGGACTAGAATAGAATAGTAATTTCTTCTCATTCATCTTTGGGAAACCCCATGGCAGTGGCTTGGCTCTCCTTTTTCCAAGTTCTGCCACACTTTATTAGCAAGAAAGTAAGCCTTGTGGACTTTATATACACAATGTTAGAGGATAAAGGGAATTCCTGCTTTTCTTTTACAAAACAGTTTATGATAATTCTATTCTACTTTTTCAGCTTTGCACCCAACGACTCGCCTCAAAGAAATAAGTAGAAAGACCGATATTATGAAAAACACAGAGACTTAAGGTACACAGCTGTCATCTGACAAATGCTTTTCTTTTAGTGTTCTATTGATTTTAGATGAGGAGTAAGTATGTGTGTGTGTTTGTGTGTGTGTGTGTTTCCCCCCAGAGAGCATTTGTTTCTTCAGGGAGTCAAAAATTAAGATTCCACAGTACTGCCTGTGTTAGAAATCTGGCATCTGTGGCTCTGGTTTTGCAATCACTATCTGTTAAATAGAAAGGGATTAAATTATGGCATTTTTTCATGTGAAAGTACAGGGCAAGCTTCCTTTCATTTTTCTTTTCCTCGGGCTCTTGAGAAGATGGGGTAATTTACAGATTGCCCCAGAGAAACACTTTATATAATAATTCAGTGTTTAGTCTCTCTTATGCAGGTAAGCTAGGATACACATATGTACTATGCTGAGAGATTTTTTTTAAAATCCAGTGATTCCAATAGTACTTTTTAAGGAAAAAAAGGATAGGTAGCAATATTTTTTTTCCTAAAAAGGGAGAAAAAAGGGTTTGCTTTACCATCTTTCCACCACCAATCTTCAGAAGTAAAAAGCATTTCCAAAACAGGTGAATAATTCAGGCAGAATCTCTTTTTTTGAGCATCTACTATGTAGCTTAGTTTTCTGAATCAAATTATGTTTTCTGGCTTTGTGTGTCTGAATAATTTAGGCAACTGCAGGCCACAAGTCAAGGGAGATCTTTTATCCCCATTTTGAGCCCCCATCCTTCAGCATTGCTAGGCTCTGCCACCAATGTTCAGTGTCAAAAATAGCTGGGTTTTTTTAGAGCTATCATTTTTATGTGTGGGTAAAGCAAGAGTTAGGAAATGTTTTTAGCATGTTATCCCTGACATGCACAAACAAACATCCTCCCTCAAAAAAAGAGATGCACAATCCAAATCCCAGCCACTTTTTAGAGACCTCACCACATCATCACTGCACTTCTCTATAGCTCTCTGAAATTGGAAAGTGTTTTGTGATTATGAAAACCTGGTTACCTCTGGTTCTTTGCATGGACACATTCTATTTATGACTGGTTGAGATAACCTATTAAGAGAATGGCTGGTTTTTCCAAAACCTACTGAATCACAGATTTCCCAAATCTTTTTAAATAAGTCTAGTTTCTTGAGGAAATTAAGCATTGTGTCATGCTCATTCTATGATTGGCCACTTTCATGTTTCATATTCACTTCCTTGATGCAAGCTCGAGTTAAAAGGCATAAATTCAGCCCAATGCTATTTTTATCATGAACAGTGAAGACTTTTGGTGAATCAGAGTCATGAGTCATCTATATAGGGATTAGGGCAGGGGAGATTGGGAACACAAATTGGCTAATTACAGGTTTCAGCAGCATAATTATATGGTGCAGATGTGTGTATTCATAGCAAGGGTTAGATCATGTCCTCCCAGTCACTCAAGTGTGTGCTTCCATCTGCTATCTAGTAGAAACTCTAAATAACACCAATCGCTAAATAAATGTATGGAATGATGGTTTAAATAAACAATAAACAGATAATCCAAACATTCAGATACTGTTTATTTTTTGAAAACAACGAACAAACAAAAACACATAGGGAAGGAGAGAGAGCATGGAACATCATAACACAATAATGTGTTAATTATCTCCTCATACTGTAAAATGTGTGGGTTAATCTTCAAAATATTTTTATTTGTCAAAGATAAATATTTGTGCAATGGCTTTGCTGGTGTTAATCATTTTTATATCTTTGCTTTCTCTGGGAACCATTTTAGGAGATATTGAGGTGCTGAAATTGCTATAAAGCATTTCTGGCACATCTGACACATGTTTTGAAGATGATCATCTGTTGCATTGTTTTTTGGGGATGTCTACAGATTATAAAGAGGGGAAATGTTATCTGAAATATGACATCTATTCAGCAGGAAACTAAAGCTGCTGCTGCAATGAGATACAAATCTCTGTAAATATTTTCAATCCAAGGTGATTTTTTTTTAAATTGTCAGTCAACATGTCCAAACCCATAGTGAAAATATCAGGGACAATGAGAGATAAGATATTTCTACTCCATAGCAGGATTCACTTGGGCTGTGGGTGGGAGAATTCCCTGAGATTTTGCTTTTAGGTGTCTTTAATTTCTTTAATTTTCTTTAATCTCTTTCATTTCTTTTAGCTCATTTTTCATTCACAGTCCCAAAGCAACTAGGAAAAAGCCCATGTTACATAGGCCCCTTTTGACATCAATAGTGCCTGGAATCTTCGCCTCCTGTTTTTCACATATTGGAAAGTTGTTGCTGATTAGTGATGACTAATTTTATAAAAGAATGGTATGCAAAAAAGAACAACTCAAATGGTGGTCAAGCAGAATGACAATTAGGAAGAACAATCAGAACCAAAACAGTCCATTATAGCAGACAATACAGGCTACCAGATTACTTCATTGAAAACAGAATTCATTTAAATAGTCAGCCTTATTATCCTGTGTGGAAAAAAAAATTCTTGAATTGTCATTTAAAACATGACAATGGAAATAAGGATATCAGATTTCTTTGATCCTAGCTCTAGCAACAAGAATGTCCTTCTCTTAACCCAGCACCATAAATTTATACAAATATAGTAGGTTAAAAAAAACAAGCATAGTTATGTAAACGTATGAGCAATAAGCATATATACACTTGAATAATATTTACATTAAATAAGTGCATATAGTATTGTAACTGTTAACTTTTATAACAATATATTATACTGTATCCTTTTTTTCTTCCATTTTCTTTTTTTACTTTTAAAGGCACTTTTAATGAGGAAGTTGAGAATATGCATATTTGCATTCCAATTTTCTTTGTGTTTTATTTTTTTCTGTTACTACTAAAGAAAGTTTTTAAAAATACTAATTAAAAAAAAAAAACCTCCCATACTGCATATTTATTTGCCTGGCAAGACCAGAATAAACAAAAAAGCTTCTTCACCTGATCATAAGTTAATTTTATTTTATTTATTTATAAAATGTTTAGGCTACCCATTTTGCCTACAAGGTGACTCTGAGTGTTGAAAGTCCAACAAACAAACTAAAAAGGTCCAAGCACAGCTAAACATTCAATGGGGGTAAGAAACTTCTAGCAGCTTGAACAGAATAAGAGAAGAAAATAACAGAAGGGACTTTGGAGGTCTTGTAGTCCGTCCTCCTTGCTCAAACAGGAAACTGTATACCATTTCAGAAAATTAGTTGTCCAGACTCTTCTTAAAAGCCTCCAATGATGAAGCACCCACAACTTCATATATATATATATATAATTATTACATACAAAAATACTATTTCTAAATAAACAGTGTGTTGTCTGGGTACAAATCATTTTAGTAAATAATAGTCATAATGTTTAAATACTGTTCATTACATTGGCATTAGTCATATAATAATAATAACAAGCATCTACAACTTCTGAAGGCTATTCATTCCACTGGTTAATTGTTTTCTGTGTCAGGAAATTTCTCCTTAATTCTAGGTTGCTTTTTTCCTTGATTTGTTTTCATCCATTCCTTTTTGTCCTGCTTTTTGGTGCTTTTGAAAATAGGTTGACACCCTATTTCTTTTTTAATTAGGAAAAAAATGATGGATGGCTGTCACTGGGACCAAGAGGGGAGTGTGTTGCAGTGAACTCATTGTATTATGACTTGAGAAATTCTTTCTAATCAGTCTGCATTGTATTCATGCCTGACTTATCATTGAGTTCCACTAACCAACTCAGCTTTTGTTCATAATGCTGTCTGGTGTTTGTCAGGCAGAGTTGTTTATTGTTGTTGGAGCTTATACCCAACAGACTTTAAAGAAACATAGATAACGTGAGGACAAATATAGTGCACCAAAGGCACAGGGAGAATGGATAGCAAAAATCTCTCTTGGTAACCAGAGACAGATTCTTCACAAGTCCAAAGTTTAGCAGCTCAGCACTTCTAACAGAAGTTTTCTATGTTTGGGGTGTTCACTTACAGATAATGTTCCCATCTTCAGAGGCATGAAATTCTACATGCTCCCATTCATGTTCACCTTCAGCAAAGATTCAGAGAAGCATAATCTTGGGAAGATGCTAAACTTAGAGCTATCAATAGGTAGATGAAAAAAATCAGATAACCCCTAGAGGGCAGCAAAGAGTGTATTTTTAAAAAAACCCTGTCATCTAGTGGCTACTTTAATTTCTGCAGGCCCTAATTGGCATGAGGGTCCCCTTCCAACTTCTAGCATTCAATATTGGGGAGAGGGGGGAAATCCCAATAATTAGAGCAATTACATAGTTAAACCAATGAGGGAGGATCTGCCTTCAGTGGATCTATTCAAGTTGAGCAGGGAAATGGATTCAATTAGCTAAATGATGTCACCAAATTCCACAATTATTTGATTTTTAGGTGAAGAGGTTAAGCAGGTAGATTTGGGGTAAATGTTTATCTGAAAAGCTGTTGTCAAACTGAGGTAACACTAACTGACCCAATCAGGATTGCACAAGCTGATCCTCTGAGTCTCTGTTCCAGGTTTTAAGTTTCAGGATTGCTGAAAACTAACAACATACTCTCCTACTATTTTGAGATGAGAAACTCATGAATCTTGCATCAAATGGTATTTGCCTAAACACAGACTCAGCCACATGGATAATATGGAGTGGCCCATTCTAATGGACTTAACTGTTCTTACAGTTGTTATTTGCAACCTTAGACAATCCCATTTGGTGTTCCTAAATACCTATAGCTCTTTTAAAGAACTATTTGAAATAATAAAAATTATGTGTATATATTCTTCCAAGCCTTTGCAAGACCATAGGAGGACTTGGGTCTTACACATCCACACATGAACACATATTCAGTGGACTTAAATGAATAACATGTTACTTTAAACTTGTTTTTCAGTATTTTACACTTCATAATAATATAGCCCTTTTGAAAACACAATTATGTTCAAGACAAATTCCTTGTGTGCATAATCACACTTGGCAATAAATAATTCATTCATTCATATTCAAATTGTATTGGAAGACCAAGTAAGAATTTTGCAAGATCAGATATCTTAAGCACTTGTAAGTTAAATACATATTTAGATCAGGTCAAATTCTTTCTTTCTTTCTTTCTTTCTTNTTCTTTCTTTCTTTCTTTCTTCCTCCCCCCCTCTCTCTGTGCATTTGTCTGTGTTTATCATCTTTCAATTTATTTGGAACCTAAAACTTTTCTATTCATTGAGATAACTTTTCTTGCCTCCTCTCTTCAATGCAAAATGTGCACTGACTACCAATGCTGAAAATTATTTCAAATTTTGCATCTTCTGGGGTGCAGGAGCAAGAAATGCATTTTCTTTCTCCTGAACAAAAATGATGATCAAATGTGCCCCTCTTTCTGACATTACTCTCCTTGTGACCACTAATGGCTGCAATTTGCAAGGCCTTTGGAAAGGCAGGGCAAAAGGGTGATTATGGTATCTTGACCTCATTAAGGCTCTTTGGGGAGGGGAAATAGACTGGATATGTCTTCTTAATGGACCTAAATGGGGTGTAATTTTGTGGGGCCTTGAAATAAGGACCACAAGGGGAGAGCGAACTCATTTAAGGTGCTGTAAAAAGAAGAATTCTGGATCTATAATATCCTATGTGGGAAGGAAAGCAAATAATGAAATAATCTCCTATGCGTTTCAGTCATAAAGGCTACTGGTAAACAGAAGGCAAGGCCATTGAGGATAACAGTCATTACCAAGACAATTGTAGCTTTTATTCCACTTTCTCTGTTTTCTCTAATTGGAAAGAGCCTAGAGTGCCTATTTGCAAGTTAGATTTCATACTCACACAGATTTCATACTTGCCCATTCACACAGAGAGAGAGAGATGCCTGTTCTTAATGCGATTTTCAAAAACCAGACAGCTAGGTTATGGAGCCAGAGTCCTTTTCAAGGGGAGAAGGGACATGTAAATTCTCCACGGTTTGATTCTAGGCAGCCAAATTAATTGGATAAACTATAATTCTGAAAGTTACTCCAGTACAATGAATTTCTCAAAATCCATCTGCTTAGAGATTGACATTCTTGGATGAAAAAGAATACCGAGGGAAAAATTGCAACAGTCCTGGGTAGCTTGCAGTTTAGAGCCATCATCATGAAAAGCAAACAATGCATATTTTTTAATAGCAACCTAATTTAGTTTAAATGTTGATGTTGCATATGGGTAGGTAAGTAACACTGCAGGCATCTGTGTAGGTTTTGCTTCATGGAATTTGACATTTGTTTCTGGTGTCTGGAAATGGTTAAGGTAAATATTTGCGCTAACTTCTCTTATCTTGCTGGTACATTACCCTTGGAAAAAAGCAAAGAGCTGAGAAACAAACAATTCCAGGGTGCTCTTCCTTCAAGCATAGAGCATTCCAAGCACTGCTGGATAAATATACGATTTGATTAGTTCAGACAATAATCTGGCAGAGTGGAACTAGTGTGAACCTACCAATACATATTGTAACACACAAGAAGGAATAGTTTGGCTTAGAATTCATAGCTTCTTAAAGAGAAAAGCCTCTGTTTGGTAATTTTAAATAAATATCAGTTGTTTAGCAACAATTTTGCTTCTTACATGCTTATATCTAAAAAAAAGTATTTTCAAAATAACTTTCTAGTGTTAGAAATTAATCACAAATTTTATTATTTATTTACGGTACCTTTGAGTGTGGTGTGGATTTCTGGCAATTAACAATAAACCAGTGGAACAGCTTGCCTTCAGAAATTGTGGGCGCTCTATCATCAGTAGCTTTAAAGAAGAGATTGGACAGCGATTTGTCTGAAATGCTTGAACAGGGGGTTGAACTAGATGACCTCCAAGGTATCTTGCAACCCCTGTTATTCTGTTAACTGCTTGGAAAAGTCCCTGTCTTCATGTACATCTCTATATCTCATTGACAGGAAAGTTATCCTTAGATCTCGGTTGCTTCTCTCCTTGATTATTTTCTATCCATTACTTTTAGTCCTTCCTTCAGATGCTTTGGAGAAGAGGTAGACCCCCCCACTTCTTTGTGGCAACCCCTCAAATATTGGAACACTGCTATCATGTCAACTTCAAGGTATTTTATTTCTGGGTGCTATTGTTCTCAGTGAATGAGTGATTATGATGTCTATTACTGAAATTTACTTGAATATTCATATATATTTTTATTTACAATTGGCTTTTTATGCTTATAGATGATTGGACAGCTTAAATTTGTTGTTAGTCCTTCAAGGTAGTCCAGACAAGGTTACTCTCAGGAGCATCACCATTATCTGTAAGGTTTCATTAAACAGGATCTCACAAGACTAAAGTATTTCTTCTCTCCTCTCTTTTAGTTTCTGGAAAACTAGGGATGATCCCATCTGAAATGCTTCCATGCTTGTCCTCACCTGTACACTGGGCTGTATCCAGGAGTGCGATTCAACTGGTGTAACAACCATTTTGTGAGCGCATGCTTTGTGCGCATGCAGAGCATTTGCTACTGACCTTCTCAGTGGTAGGATTCAATTTTGTTTTACTACCAGTTCTGTGGG
>AZIM01004743.1:12161-24802 GCA_000516915.1 Ophiophagus hannah | reverse complement strand
GTCACATGGGAGTATCGGGATACTCCCATCACAACCCACGCAGCCGCATTTTGCACCAGCTGAAGCCTCTGGGTGGTACGCAAGGGCAGTCCTAAATAGAGAGCATAAGGATATTTTCAGTGCTTATCCATTATTGGATTATGTTCCTAACTTCCATTTATGGAGTAAGGTCAATAAATGAGATGCCACCATCAAGATGACTTCAGTGTCGGGGGACAATGATACATTTGTTTCATGCTATTCTTTACCTTGCTGTCTCTGTGGGTGCCCCAGCATCATACTTTAAATTAAATCCATGGCATTTAATGAAATGGTAAGATTAAAAGTACCTAAGTAGCAGAAATGACCCAAACTGTCCATTCTTCAAAATATCCAAGTGAGCCTGGTATTAAAGTCACACTATCACTATTATTGGAATGTAAATCTATGCTTGAGAAGTTACACCTTCCTATTATGAATTGGCTGCAAATGCACATCAAAACCATTTTTCTCCTTGCACAGCTCCAGAGTGAAATGAAATATGGATCTGACATGAATGCCAAATGTTATCATGAGTTCTGCATAGAGTTTTGTTACTTTTATATATTTTTTAATATATTCAATCGATAACTTATAGAAATTCAAGGCTGCTTCAGTATTCTGCTTCAAGGAGGTAAATATATGCAGGACATGACCTGAGCCTGCAGAAAGGAAGCTAAATGAGTACTTTTTTCTTAAAACCATTTCTGATTTTTAGTTTTAAACAAAACAAATGAAAGGAGCTTGAAAAAGTCTACTAACTTCCATCAATTGTATTTGTGTGTGTATGTTTTGGCTTGAAATAAAACATCTCCAGGGTACACCAAAAAGAAATGTAATATTTAAAATTTGTTAAAAGTCTTTATCTCCATTAGCTAAATCAAAAGAATAGAGGCAAAAATGTATCTAAATATGTCACTATCATCTAATAACATTATTAAAAGATATGCCTTTATGTAATAGAAATTGCATTGTTGTGGCAATGAGTGAGCTGTTGTTTCAATATGAAATCAGAGTTAACATAATGGCATGAGATATGCTTCCCTTGGCAAACATTTAGGATTTGTCACAAGCCTTGTTGGCTGTGTACTTTCTCAATCAGGCAGTGGCATCAAAATGTCATGATAGGCAATAGTTGCATGGAGATTTTATTTTATTTTTTAAAGCTACTTTTCCCTCTCCTGTGATGGATATCCTGATCCTGGGACATTCAAGTTCCATCTTAGCTCCTGACAAATGCACAGGGGGTGGGAAATTGCTTTAATGCATGCTGGAATCAAAAAGATCCTCCACAAAGCTCCAAGCTCCCCAGGCAAATTCACTGCAGATAAATTCTGTAAAGTTCAAATACAGTAAGAATCAGCTATCAATGTGCTTTCTACAGTATCACTTGAAACTGTACTGAGAAAAATGGACTTGTTTACTCGCAGTCAAAATAGGTATTCGAGGTGGCTTGTTACTACCACCACAAACAAAAAAAGGCTTTGTAAAGTATATTAGATAAGATAGAAAGGAAAAATAAAGAGGTTATAAGTCTGTTATAAGGTGAAGATGGTGAATTGACAATAGGTGATAACAAGAAGGCAGAATATCCTAACTTGTATTTTGTCTATCTTCTCTCAGAGGGGAAAGGAAGCCCCAAACTAGCCATCCCTCTAGTCTTAGCAGAAAGAAGAACTGAAGCTCAGGATAAGACACAAAGAGCTTTAAAAATACTTACTTAATATAAATAAATTCAAAACTACAAGATCAGAAAAATCATTTCATATAGAAATGGAAAAACTAGCTGAAGCAATCAGAGAATTGCTAAACATAATTTCAGAGAACTCCTAGAGTATATGATCCAAGAAGATTAAAAGACTAAAAATGTCTCTATCTTCAAAAAAGGGAAGAAGGAGGATCCAGAAGGACAATTCCAAATCTTAACTATCCCAAATTTTACCTTTTATTAATGTTATTGTAATTTATTAGGTAGTTGTAATCACCCAAAGTCATTAAGAATCACTAAGCGGCATAGAAGTTTAATAAAAATATGATGATTGGTTGGCTAGTCAGCCATGTGCTTAGACTGGATTTGGATTTTTATATATTTGTGGAGTCTTTTCAGGGATCTGGGATAAGCAGATGTTGTGGTCCGATTGTATTAGAGGTGTTGTCACAGGATATAAGTTGTTCCAGGTAAAAACAGTGTTTTGCAATTGACTGGTGGTGATTTTGTCAATTATCATTACTATTATCACTATTACTATTACTATGATTGGCCATACAGGCAGCCAGATGTTTAGACTGGGCTTGGCATTTTTATTGCTCTATTGAATCCTTCCCAAGGACCTGGGATTTATTAGTTTGCTTATTTGCTTATCAAATTTATGCACTATCTATCTCATTACTTAAGTGGATTTAGCCAGTTTACAAATAAAAGAGATGGGTAAGTGTTGTTTAATGATGCTAAAGGGATTGCCACAGAATGTAAGCTGTTCGAAATAAAGTTGCTTATTATGGTTTGTCATTCAGTCATCCATATATTTAGGCTGGATTTGGCATTTATATTCACCTGTCAAGTATAAGGAGATATTTTGTTTGATGGTGTTAATCAAAATCACTGCAGAATGTAGAAGGAAGCTGTCTTCTCCAATTGACTGATGGCTGATTTTGTCTATGCCAATAGTCTTCATGTGATGCTCCAGTTGTTTTAGGATTACACCCAAAATATCTATTACTATTGGTAGTATCTTTGCTTTCTTTGGTCACAGACATTCCATTTCTATTTGCAGTTCTTTGTACTTTGTGGTTTCCTCCAGTTCTATTCTGTTCTGTTCTCTTCAGGTACTGTCATGTCATCCAAGTCTTTTTGTCTTTCTTATTAACAGCTGTTAAGTCTGCAATGGGCAAAACAGTGGGCTAAAATGAATAAAGCAATTTTTATTAGAGAGAAATATTACATCTGAGGAGACAAAATGAAAGGCACAAACATAGAATGGGGGAAAAACATGACTGGGAAGTTGACTATGTGAAAAAGTTCTAGTGTTTTAATTGATCATAAATTGAATATGAATAGCTAAGTGAGGCAAACACTATCTTTGGACATATTAACAGGATCATAGGATTCAGATCACAGGATATAATTGTGTCATTTACTCTGCCTCCATCAGTTCCCACTTGAATAATGGACACTGTTGTGGGCATTGTAGTATGAAAGGATCATCAACTAAATGAACCAAATTCTATGAAGAGCTGCTAAGATAGTGAGAAAACTAGAAACAAGTCCTATGACGAATGCAGAAAAGATGAGAAGAAGCATCATCTGCAGGGTGGAATGGTTGTATTTTCTGTCGTCTTGGAGTTCATGATCTGTCATCTTGGAGTTGAAACTACAAAAAAGATTCAGTGTAATTATTAGGAGAAATTTTCTGATGATAAGAATTTTCACCAGTAGAATAGGCTGTCTCATGAAATAGCATGGTCTCCTTCAAAGGTCTTGAAAGAGACTCTATGCAAAATATTTTAGCAGATACTGCACTGAGCAGAGCATTGGATGAGATGAATTCAGAGTTCCCTTGCAACTCTATGATTTGGCTACTTACAACAGAGAAAAATATGGTATTCCATATTCCATGTATATGATTCAGTTGAATCAATATTCAAACCTTCTTTGGACACTGGTGATAGGATACTATTTCCACTACACCTGAAGATTTTTTTTTTGAAATGCAGGACTCAGCTATCTCCTTCCACAATTTTGTTCCATCTCCCAATATCTGACTATGAAATGATTGTTTCACTATATCTAATGGTAGGGTAGGCATGTGGTATAAGACATACATGCAATGTTCTTGTAAAGCACAACCCAGGATGGATTTAAACAAATCTATGAATGGATAAAAGAAGAATACTCATTTTTTCTCTGTGTTTTTATCCCAGAGATGACTTCTTCCTAGACGTATATTCTCCTAGCAGGGATTTGTTCCATCTCTCACAGAGATAATAAAAATGCATCACAATTCAGTCTTTCTGAGCTGCAAATTGTTCTTCCTTCACATTCAAGATGTCAAGTGATTTTCTACCAAGAAAAATTCAGCCTGGAACGATCCAAAGCAGACAAGCCTGCTAAATATCTGGTATTCAATGCCCTTTTTGCTGTTTCCACCTTTGTTATGCTTTTGAATCATTACCTAGTTGCTTTAAATTTCAACCATGAATTCTCTCTCTCTTTCTCACCATGTTAATTGTTCCCATCTGGTTTCCAAACCATTTTCTGAAAGTCTGTGTAACAGAGCTCCCTCACATATTTCCTTAATGCGCAAGTCAAAGAAGTCCCAAGGCCAACCACAGTTCCACCCAATGGCCACACCCTTGGTATTGGTGAGAAGATGGCTTGTCATACTGAAACTGATTTAGAAATCTGGTGGCTTGACTCTTAGAGAAAATATCCTCTATGCAGAGGAGGTAGAGAAGCTGGAGAAACGCAGACAAATAGGCAGCAAGAAGCAATCAGAATAGTCAATCTATCTCACAGATTTACATCCATATTTATTTTAGTTAATTTATTAGGTTTTTAATCTGCCTTTATTACTTTACAAGTAACTCAAGGCAACAAATTACATAATATTCCTTCCTCTTTCTATTTTCTTTGCCACAACAAGGAAGGTTGGGCTGAGAGAAAGTGACTGGCCCAAAGTCACGCAGCCATTTTCATGCCTAAGGCAGGACTAAAACTCAAAGTCTTCTGGTGATTGGCTCAAAGTCACTCAGTTGGTTTTCATTCCTCAGTTGGTTTTCATTTCACTCACAGTTTCCTAGTTTCTAGATCTTCACTAGAAATAATCTGCTCTTTGTATTATTGCCTGAACAGAGCTTAGAACTATAGATTTCTATGTCCACACAATTCACTAAATCTTGAAATATTATTAAATCAAACCTCAAGCACTGATCAAATATTATATTTGCCTTAAGTTAAGGTATATTGTTCTCTCAGTCAGCCAAGAACTTTTTTATTGTGCTTATTTAACTGCAAACTGGCCAGATTCAGTAAGGGGTTGGGCAGCCTCAAATCTGGATAACTAATAAACTAATAAATATATCAATTTTAAAATATTAAAAACCTAACCCTTCTGATGTCAAATATCAAATACTTCATATAAACTAGGGATATTTGATGAGTTTAAAATACCCCTGAATCTAAGAATGAAAGATATTAGAGCAGATATGGAAATTTATTTTACCTGTTAAATAATAAATTATTCAGCTGGGTTACATGAATGTTTGGGTTTTTTACTATATTTAAACAAAAATTTTAAAGAAAATCTTACACCTGAAACCTGTTTAGTTTAAATCTGATTTTTGTGTTAATGATGAGCATTGCAGAGTTGTTATTGTTTTGTACTTCAGTTATTTATCAATATGCAATTAAGCAAAACTGTCAGACTTATACTGATATTTAAATAAATGCCAGACTACAAACGTCAAAGATATTTAATAACAGCAGTGGGTGGCATTAACAACTGAACTCACTATAAATGTGTTGTTTATTGTACACTTCTGAGAGAAATACTGACTTTATCAAAACCAGGTGGAGGTGAACACTCTTTAATGAGTAAGCTGGGGACATTCTATGCTTTTAGCATTAAAATAATTAGCCATTTTAAATTCTGTATATGGCATTTGGGATATTCCATGGTGGAAAAAGCGAGTCTAAAAGCATGACAGCTTTAAATACAGTTTCTGACAGCAAAGTTGGAAGGGATCAAATATGCCTCATGTTGGTAATTCAGTTACCACAGAAAGGCTAATCAAGGGATTCTTGGAATCATAATAGAAAAATGCAAAAGATTCCTCCTCTCCATAGAATTTGTTGTGGCATTTTTGACAAAACAGCTTATGGAAAATCATTACAGCATCTGCCTTAAATATAGAAGCCCAAATAGAAAAATAGATAGGAGGAAAGATAGGAGAAAGTTCATAGAAAGAGTAAACCAGCTTTCCCCATCTTGGAATTACAGCTTCCACAACACCCAGCCAGCATTGTCTTCTTGACTTGCATATTTTAAGAAAAAAAAATTTCATATCCATTAAGCATCACTTTTACAGATTGCTGAGAAATATATGAATTGCAAGGACCTTCATCAACCTTGGTATGTGGACTGGTGGACTGTGTCCACCCAGTCCAATGTTCAATGTTACTAAAGTTCTCATGATTCGGTTGTTCTTAGGAATAAGTGATGAGAGAGCAAAATAACCCCACAAGAACTTTCTCTTAGATTACTAATTACTGATAAGACTTCATCAAAGCAAAACAAGCGCAAAAGCATGGAATCTACAAGGGTTCTCAAATCTGGGGGAAAGCATGCATGTGTCATTCAAGAGCCAATTCAAATAATTGATTTGATTCGATACTGAAGAGAAGCGAGGTGAGGCAAGACAACATGATTCAACATGGGTTGCCCACATCCTCCTATCCTCCCTCAAGTGTCTGAAAGCCTGGCTCTGCTGGTTAGTGTGGGCATCCAATACGGCAGCAGTGTCAAACTCAATTTCATTGAGAGCCACATCAGGGAAAATGGAGCTCTGGGGAGGCCGCACACATTTTTGCTGGTAGCGGGTTGCAGGAGATCACCATAGCCAAAAACAGAACCCGGGGGACTGTGTCACTGGCAGAGGGTTGCAGAAGGCTGTTGCAGCCAAAAATGGAGCCTGGAAGGGCTGTGAGAGCTCTGTTTTCACTGGCAGAGGCACTGTGGGCCAGTCGTTCAGTTTCCTGGGTGGGCCCGTTCTAAGCACCCCATGGGACAGATCCGGCCTGTGGACCTTGAGTTTGGCACCTCTGCAATATGGGAAAACATTGCTGGAAGGCCTACTGGACTAATTAGTTGGCCATCTTCACCTCCTGCTTCCTGCTCCCTCTTCACCTATCTTCTTTAATTTCGTATTATTGTACTTCCATTGTTTATTTTTGTTGTTGTTTTATTCTTGTTATTGTTATGTTTACAGGGCAAATAATTTTTTTAAGAAAAATAAATAATAAATAAACCTGTTGGTTGAATTGGAGGATCTCTGGCTGGATACATCAAATCAATTCAGAAATTCAGTTCAAAGGTTTAGTTTCATTACCTGATTGAGCCATCTTCTATCTAGTCAAATCTTCAGATCAAATGTTCACATAACATTTGAGGACCATCTCTGTATATATTCTGTTTATATACAGATATAAAAAATAATAAATATTATTATAATAATAAATATTTTAAAATGAATATTCTAGAAAGTTTCATTTACAGTAGTTTGTACTGAGAGAAATTGTATAATAAACTTTGTTTGCATACAAATTAGGGAAATTGTATGCAAACAGAAGAGAAAAAGATTCAGTAATAGAACTCTTAATTTGCTCTGAGACCATGGTTTCTCAAAGTTGACATTTGCCAAATGGTTCAGACCCCTAGTAAAGATCCTACCGAAATTGAAAATTTGCAATGAGAAAGAAGGACAAAGATTCAGCAGCATACGGAATAATCATATTAATCATATGTGCAGAATATGATGTTAATTAAATCAAATTTACTTCTTGTTTTACCTCTGGGGAACATGGCCCAAGACCTGACAGCCCAAAGCAAATTTTAGCTCTCAGCCCCAGAATGGAATTATCCTCCTGATGTAAATAAATATTGAAAAAGTATCATGTGCCTTAAAAATATTTAATAAACAATAAAAAAATCAGTATTTAAACTCTGGGCAATGTTCAATGTTAAGGTGGTGAACTCATTATGACTGAGTGTCTGTTTCAGTTTCTTATCTTTTAGCTTTTGTTTTCATGCCAGATTACAAGGATAAATTGAATGGCTGGGTGATAAAACACATACGTTCCCAAAAGTTGATTAATGAATATGCAATATGTTATGTATACACTATAGTGCTGACCCTGAATTTCCTTTTGGAATTCAGATAACTCCACAACACAATGTTTTCCCTCTGATGTTACTGTAGATTACATGCACACATACATCTGTACATACATATTTATATCAGGAATGACTGAATCCTACCTTTAAATACATCATTGCCAATACTTGGTGAATATTGATAATTAAGTCTTTCTCATGACAATTCCCTTTTTGCAATAGCATGGAATCCCATTACTTTGGACAATCGTGTTTTTTTTTAAAAAAAAATCAATCATGTTCTGGGTTTAATCTTAATTGTACTTTACAAACGTCCCAAAAAGAAAGAATGGCATTCTTTTATTTGCTAAGTGAAAGGCAATGAAATTTTGCAATTGCCTACTATTTACATGCCAGATACTTTCAACTTTCACATGTCCATATTTATTTGACAGAGGCAGAGCCTTGTCAAGAGAACAGCTCACTTCTGCTGGGAAACTGTCAACCATCCTTTGCATCTGCTTCATTTCCCAAGAGAAATGGGCTGACAATGGCAGTTAGACAAGTAGCAAGAAGGTGACGGCATCCTCTGCTGGGAAATCTTAATTTGAGAGCTCCACATCCTTCTCCCCCCACCAAAAAACACTGAGAAATTATTAGAAGCCAAAATGTTCAGTATGTGGATGCATAGAGACACCTCTCAATAGAGTATTTCCACATCCCATTTCTGTAGAGAAAAAAAATCAGCCACTGAATTAATTAGAGATTGGAAATCCCTTAAAGACTTTTTGAAAAAAAAACAAAAAACCATGAACCAAAGGTTTGTGGATTTGACAATTATAAAGGGTAAACTAGAAAAAGAAGGAAACTTCAACGGAACTTTGGAGAGAGAGGTAAAATATAAACATAATTGCTATTAAGAAAATCAGAAGCCAATTCCTTATTATTCTTTCCTTACTTCCCTTTTCCTTCTCTTCTATCTCTTTTTCTTTATTTCGCTTTTCTGTTACTCTTTTCTATTTATGTTAAAAATTGTATTATTTTTATTCTGTGAAAAACCTTGAATGAAAATTATGTATAAAAAATTAAAACAGGTAATCTTTGACTTACAACAGTTCATTCAGTGACCTTTCAAAGTTACAATGGCATTGAAAAAAGTGGCTTATGATCATTTTTCACAATTATGATCATTGCAAAATCCCCATGGTCATGTGATTCAGGCACTTGGCAACTGACTCATGTTTATGACGATTCCAGTGTCATGGGGTCACGTGATCCCCTTTTGGATAAGGCATTTTTGAGACTCCATAACTCTAATTTTCTGGGGGGGGTTAGAAGCCATACCCTAACTCTTAAGGTAAGCACTCCATAGTTTAAGAATAAGAATGTTCCTATTCATTTCCACCTATTATTATTTTTAGAAAAACAATAGATTGCTTTTCATGTTTGCAAAACACATTCCTACTTTACTTCAAGTTATCCATCCTTCCAACATTTATCACTATAATGATGGGGCCAAACAGAGGTGTGGGGAAGGTGCCCTATGATGTCAGTAGATGAAATACTCCAAACCGTAACCTTGTTTAGACAAGATTACACTGCCAGTACTGTCACCTCTTTGAAAGGAGGAATTTCTCCAGCATGGCAGCAACTGTGTTTAGAAATCAAATAGCAAAGTCATTTATCAACTGTGGAACTTGGAGCCTGAAAGCTTAGCTTTGCATCCGCTTACTGGCCAGTGATATCAGGAAAAGCCAAGCTGATAATGCTATCATAAACACGCCTGCCATACCAGAGCTGAGATGTATTCAAGCCACCCCAGCAGTATGCTGAAACCAATATCCTTCCATTGCTGGAAATAGATGGAAGGTGCCTGAAATTGTTATTTTGACTTGACATCGTTTTCAGTTATCCACAGGACATTAAAAAAAGCTTTCCTGATTTCTTTTGTGGAGCTGTATTTGTGGTGCTGTATTGTGATAAGTCAAGCTTATCCATACAAACATAATTATTATGAATGTCTTAATTGTCTATGAATGTACTAATCTCTACTAATCTCTTATAAAACAGGGAATGCTGAGTAAAAGGACTGAGAGGATTGGATTGAAAAAAATTACATATTCAAAATACTAATGCCCAAACATACAAGCCCTCAACTAACAAGGTTAGAACAAGATAAGGACAATGTAAAAAGAATATTTAAACTTACCCACCAGAAAGCTTCAGTTCATGGATGACAAGGAAGAGCTACTCCACCAGTTTGCCACCCTTTGCCCAGGAGACCTTGAGATGATTGGTTTAAAGCAGATTGAAATAATTGGTCAGACATTGAGGTCAGCAACTACTGTAACAGAAAGCTTGAATGTTTTGCTTCCTTCCTGGAATTGCTATCAAGTCCTGCTTCTGAAAGTACTCAAACCCCAATAAATAAAAAGAGAAGGCATACCAGTCCAAAACAAAAAGAAAAGGGACATCCAACAGGACTTAATAGTACAAGTCCTAATTAACCATCCACTAATAGGACAACTAGACAAGGACAAGGAAAGCCAGACTAACCACCCACCTGAAGAAATGTCAATCTTAGAGCAGAGGAGCAATCAAGATAAACAACAAGATTTGCAACTCACAAGGAGAAATACCAAATCTCACCATAACTGTGTCTATACGGGAAGCATACTTAATATCAACCCAGCTCCAATATATAGTCCACAGCTTACAACTACAACTGGGAGCAGAATTTGTATTGCTAAGCAAGGCAGCTGTTAAGTGAGATGCACCCAATTTTATGACCTTTTTGCCACGGTTGTTGAGTGAATCACTGCAGGTCTTAAGAGCATCATCCTATCATTAAGTGAATCTGACTTTGCTTTTTAGAAGTTGGCTGGGAAAGTCGCAAATGGTGATCACATGATTCTGGGTGGGGCATCCATTGTAAATATATCTCTGGTTGCCAAATGCACCAAGTTTGATTGCATGACTTTGAAGATGCTGCAATTATAAGTGCAAAGACTGATGAGAAGTCATTTTTTTCAGTGCTTTGGTACAGGTAATCCTTGAGTTACAACCATTTGCTTAGCAATGGCTATAATTCAAGGATTACCTGTACCAAAGCTGGACAGAGAGTTCTGATCTGCCCTGTTACGAATCTGTGACATTCCACTTGCAGTCTGTTGTCCTGGAGTTTCGCTGGATTGCAAATAGCTGCATCACAGGAACCCCTACAAAACAGAAAATAAATGGCATGAAAGTTTTTGCATTGAGCAGTACAGACCAAGGAAGAAAAAATAAGCCTAAGATTAAGGGACCCAACAAGCATAGTCCAATCCTATTTCCTAGAACAGCTGGAGAAAGAATAGGGATAACCTATGGAGAAAAAAAATATTCCTACATTTTGCTCATTCAATGTAAAGGCATGTGCAAATGACCTTGGGAGATTGGATAAAGAGATGCTGCCTAAAGAATAGTGAGATAGAAGCAGGGGTGGGATCCTACTGGCATAACAACCGGTTCAGTGAGCATGTGCTATGCGCGCACATGTGCACTTCATGTGCATGCGCGTGTCCACAGTACTTGCAAAACAACTTCTCCTGCAAGCAATCACCATCTCCTGCTGACCTGCAGCACTCAGCTGTGCCACACAAAGCAACTAAGGTAAGAATAAAGGATAGCCTAGACCCCAGACGGGCAGGTGGGCCCAACTGAAGAAAAGAAGAACTTCAGAGAGAACCAGTTCAGTGTCAGCTGCTCTTCGGAGCTACTGGTTCTATAGAACCAGGCCGAACCAGTAGAATCCCACCCATGGATAGAAGGGAACATAGCTAAAAGCTGCAGAATGAGTAGACCAAGAGGCTTTGGGGGAATCTCCTCAAATTATTGGGCTATAAAGATGGCGGCTGGAGAATTGTACTTTTAAACTTGCAAGATTCTATCACTGAAACTTTACAAAAAAATAGAATTAGCTTATCTGGCCATGTTTCATGTCCATGTTTCCTTTAATATAGCTGTATTGCCTTCACCTCACCTAATTGCTATCCTGATGAACTGGCGTAGGATTGCTGTCTTAATACTTGAATTATTTAATGGGGAAGAACAGAACCTTTGTGCAGACGGCAGCAGAATTGGACAGTGGGGAAGAACAGGGACCATTCTGGGAGTGTGGGGAAGACTCAGATGAGGGTCCTGCCTCCGAAACAGAGATGGGCCAGGACCATCTGGGAGTTATATGCACACTCCAGAGCCTCCAGAATCTGGCAACAGTGAGGCAGAGGAATAAGGGGAGCCTGTTCCCAGTGCATGTGTGCACAGAGCTGCCAGAAGGCAAGAGCAGCTAAGACAAATGGGGTGACTTGGAGTAAAGCTTGGAGGTGATTGCCCCTCCCATAAAGGAAGTGCAAAGGTAAGAAAACCTTTGCAGGAAGCAAAGTCGTTCGCTCTGATTGGTTTGGACTCTGAAAGCTCCATGATGAATTTATTCTCTGTTTGGTTTTGGAAAGACTAATTGGGACTTTAGTCATTTGCAGCACTTCAAGTAAGATAAGGTATGTTCTCACTTTCTTCAATGACATTGCAAATTTGAACAGCCACTAAATGAATGGTTGTAAATCAAGAATTACCTGTATAAAATTGGTCATAAAATAGCTGACTCTCTCTAAATTATTAGGGACCTGACCATGCACCTAGGACAAAAATGGAAATAATGTTGAAGAAACACTGGCAGATAACATTTACTTCAGAGGTGGTATTCAGCAGGTT
>AZIM01004742.1:77853-89130 GCA_000516915.1 Ophiophagus hannah | reverse complement strand
AAGTTATACAGAATCAATATAGGATTTAATATATTCAGGTTACATCAAAAAGGATTACTTGTACCAACTCCCCCCCTTCTTCTTCCATTGAAGAATGGCAGATACACGGATCTGACAAGTTTGAACAGTTATGGAATAGCAGGAATATTGTCATTTTCAGTAATATTCTAATAAAAAGTTTGCTGATATAATCAAATGCATATTAAGTTTTTTTAAAAATATTATGAAGTGTTTTTCAAATGTATTAGAAATATTATTGAATAAAAAACTGTATTAGTCCATACTAATCTATTTCTAATAAAATCCCTCCAATGCCTTTACTTTCTGTGCCATAATTCAATATTTTGTTATAATGTATTGAACTAGAAGATTAAAAACTATGTTTTTACTAAGACATGAGGGGAACCTTACAGAATGCGGCAGAGGCCTACAAAGTTCACGCAGATAGGAAGCGTAGTCCCATTCCAAGTCGAGGAGCAAGTATATCTATCCACTAAGTATCTCAATCTCAAGGGACCTTGCCAAAAGCTAGCCCCAAAATTCTTGGGCCATTCCCCATTGTGAGGATCATCAATACAGTTATAGTTAGGGCTAGGGTTAGGGTTAGCTCCTCGGTTGTTAGGTAAAATCCACTCAGTTTTCCATAGCAGCCTGCTATGGCCTGTGAGGATGGCAAACATATGGGGGGACCCAAGCTAGGTGCCCTGGCCCATCCAAGTGGGAGGGGAGCTTCACTACAAGGCCACACAGATCTTGGGCTCCTGAAGGCATAGGGGGGTACTATAATATTTAGTACAGTGGAAAGGATACCCCCCCCGTCAGATGCCTCGTGGGTGAGGAGTGGAGATATAAGGGCATCTTGGTTAGTGAAAAGGTTTCACCGACAAAACCTCTGCAAACCAGGTGGAGGGGGGTTGGCAGCCAAGAGAAGTCTCACAGTTTCCTTTGCCTTTCAGGTGTCATCCCTATGATAGGAGGGGCCACATGTCAGCCGCAGGTTGGCCAGCCATGGCTATGACATCCTGGGGCTGCCATTTGGGTGGGGAGGAACCGTCATTGCTCCGTGCAGCTGAAAAGCAGCACACCCAGTGCAACAGGAAGCCTGCCAGAAGCATACCTCTCAGCTGAGCTGCGGCAGAATGGGAACCTGCTGGAAGCCCACCACCACTATGGGCCATCTCGGATAATCAGCTGAGCCATGGGCATCCCTCACAGCAGATATATGGCAGAACAGCTGAGCGGCAGTGCCAGAATGGCGGACTATGTGCAGATGCAGGGAGCCTGCTGGATGCTTTACGAGCAGCTGTAACACTGCAGAAATGTGGTAGAAATGGGCGGTGCACAACAGGTGAGGAATATATGGGATGGGGTCCAGGGAGGGGTCCAAGGGGTGCGACCGCTGGGGCGGGATAGATCTAAGCATTTAAGGGTGGAGGGTTAAACCACAGTAGTACTGACTTCATTTTCTTTGTATGATTGTTGGTTTGGTTTCACACTTGCAAGATATAAAGTTCCACATTGAACTGTGTTGCCTGCATTTCTTACCACTAAACACCAGAACATGACATTTATATAACAGTTTTCCTTGGTCTGAACACAGCACTATGCCAACTTTGCTACAATTTTTTTCTTATTTATACACCGCCTTAATTTACAAGGACTCCTGATAGTTAACAGTTATCAGAGTTACCTAGAGTTTGTTATAATACAGCGTTTTCAATAGATAAAATAAATCAAAAGTTAAAATATCCATTGAAAATAATCAACATCTCTAATCACAAGCAGAAAAAAGCAAGATAATGCAAAACATAATTTAACTTCTCATACTAGAATATATTTACATGAGAGAAAACAGAAGGAACATGTGAGAATAATGTTTGTTCTCCAGTTGGAAAAACCAAGGTTTTATTCTAAGTACATTTGAACTATATTTCCAATTTCTAACTCCTTATAAGAGTTATCCCAACCTCACCCAATGTGATATTTTAAGTAATGTGTCAAAAACTTTTATCAATGAAAGATCATACCTGACTAAAGCAAGGGCTCTGTTTACTCTTTCTTCAAGGCCAGTTGTCCCCAGAGCTTTCCATGTCATCCAGAATTTAAATGCATCTGCTCTTCTGCTACACTGGATGGATTTATCACCTGTGTCATAGCTGATGTCATAAAATTTGTCTTGCTGGAACAGATATGAGGCATTGGCAGAGTAACATCTCTTAAGCAAGTCCTGTTTTAGATGTAAAACAAAATGAAACAGAATTAAAAATTTGTACTGTGTTCAGGACAACACATTAAATTCTAGCACATAACAAAAATAGCTAATATTGCATAATTTAGTATCTTTAGAAACAAAATGAAATTGTTTTAAAATAGGTAAAAAAGACATCATGGAAACACAAATTCAGCAACACCAATATTCTTCAAAAGAGGGACAGGATTTAAAGTTGAATTGTGTAGTTGTTTGAGTAGCCAAATTATCATTTTAGAAAAAAACACTATTAGTTTTTAAAGGCCATGGCACTGGTGTAAGTATTATAGACTTTTTAAAAGGTAAACCTTTACTACTTTAAAAATCTAGTTAAAATTCAATAGTTTTTTCTTATTCCAAATTTTTATTTTAATTAAAAGAATTGCTTCAGTTGCTTCTTTTTGCTTCACCACTAGAGGCAGTCCACTTGGCATACTGTTGCACAAAGCACTGGGAGTTCCTCCTAATTCTTTTTGTGGCCCTTTGCTATCTCTTGATTACTAAGGATCACAAAATATTCAACTATGAATTGAATTTTTATTTTTTAAAAAATACAATTTCCACATTTGCAACCACTGGGCTTTTTACCTAAAAGAAAAACAAATAACTATTCAAATTTCATTTTAGTTCATGTTTCTTTTCTGGTAGATCTTATGGCAGCAAAACACCCACATTTACTCTCAGTAGGATCTATAGTTGAATGCTTTGTGATCCTTAGCTACAGATAGTAAAGGGCCACAAAGAGAATGAGAGGGAACTCACAGCATGTTGTATCAATTTTATACAGGTAGTTCATGAGTTATGGCTACAACTAAACCCGGAATTTACATTGCTAGGCAAGTCAGTTGTTAAATGAGCTTTGCCCCATTTTACAACCTTTCTTGCCAAAGTTGTTAAATGAATCACTGCAATTGTTAAGTTAATAACATGTTAAATGAATCTGGCTTCCCCACTGACTTTGCCTGTAAGGTGACAAACTTTTCAATTTGTAATCAATTTCTATATATGTGTGTGTAATGTATGAAATATAAGCTACATTTATAAGCTATTAAGAAAACTAAACTTTTAATTTATAGGCAACCACAGAAATAATTTCTTTGTACATTCCTGCTGTATTATACTAAGTACTTGCAACATTAATGGAGGAACTTTTGCTCTTTCTTTTTTATTGTAGCAGAATAAAATGGACTTACAGAACTGTCTTTCACCAGAAGTGCACAACACTGGATTCCTGCCA
Source organism: Ophiophagus hannah (assembly GCA_000516915.1). Taxonomy (NCBI): domain Eukaryota; kingdom Metazoa; phylum Chordata; class Lepidosauria; order Squamata; family Elapidae; genus Ophiophagus; species Ophiophagus hannah. The sequence continues at coordinate 85,645 of AZIM01004742.1, read as the reverse complement.
TAAGCATCTTATGAGGATTCCATGCAACAGAAGTTGCCCTAAAAATGTGAGAAATGGAAGAAGAAAAATTTTAATGAGAAAATTAAAATTAAAAAATTTAATTAATTAAAAAATAAAATTCATATTTCATTTCATACTGCCTTCATTTTAAAGTATATGCAAAAATATACATATAGATAATTTAAACAGAAATCTGTCTCCATTGCTGACTTGAGTTGGGAGGAAAAAAACATACAAACTGAAATTTGCTATTCCCATTACTAATCCTTCTCATCACTCTTTTTCTCTCTTTCCTGTCACTGCTAAATCACCAACCTTTCTTCCAATATAATGGATAACAAAGCCTAATAGCTTTTATATGTCATTGGAGACTGCATTGGAACTGTAATAAGGAAAGAAATACAATTTTAATCCCAATACAAAGAGGATTTAGGCCTATCTGATTCATGAGCAGGATATGAGATAGAGGCCAATGCAAGAGTTCCACAACCTCAGTCATTCCTGATGAAAAGAATCTCTCTATATAATGAAGATATGGCAGGAATGTTTGTGCCATTGATATGTGTAAGGAAAGGCACACAGATCAGACAAAATGAGAAGCAGTTCAACAAAGGGAGAATCTGTGGGCTAAAGACCAACACTGCAGTGAAATTCAGTTAAAAAATATTAATATTTGATCACAAGACTATGGGGTTTCTGACAAACATAAGCAGTCAAATAAGTATGTTAATCCTTTTTCTTTTTACAAACTTAAATATCAATTACTCCAGGGATGTCAAGCTTGATTTCATTGATGGCTGCATCAGGGTTGTGTTTAAGCTCGGGGGATTGGGCCAGCACAGAACTCGCAAGGGCTGCACGTGGCCTTCCAGAGCTCCATTTTCACTGGCAGTAGCACTGTAGGCTTTTGCTGTGTCCAGAGCGGCCCCACAGGCCAGATCTAAGCATCCCACGGGCCAGTTCCAGTTCCTGGGCTTTGAACTTGACACTCCTGAACTACTCAGTTGCTTCAAACCATGAGACAAGCGGCATATTTAATAAATAAATAAATAATAAAAATAAAATAAGGGGGAGGGAAGAGTCAGAAGCTTAAGCCCCACTCTTTTCAGTAATGTCAGAAGTCACTGCTATAGACCCTGAAATTCTCATACGACAGACTGCAAAGTTGCTCCAACTTAAAATAGCAAAATGTATAAAGTTTGATTCATAAACTATTAAATTTTCAATTAAAACAGATATACCTGTGGATGCCATGAAGAAGCTTGCGATGCCTCCTTGACAGTAAAGCTGAACCTCCCCATGATGCCTGTGGAGAAAAATCATACATTAAAAGTTATAAGGTAGGCTGGGCTGAGAGATAGCAACTGACACAAGTGAGTTTCTTTGACTGAATGTAGACTTAAACTTTCAAAAAAGTTTCCCCTGTCCTCAATATTTCTACAATATACCGGTTTGAATCGTCTGTAATATACTGGTTTGAATCTTCTACAATATACTGGTTTGAATCTCTTAATTTTTCACTTGCAGCATATTCAAAAGATTAAGCTAGATAAATATTTTATATTCATATTCATTGCTCTTATAAATGGCAATCCTAAAAAACAATGGCAATGATAAATTTATTTAACACATGAATGGATGGACAGGGCATGATTTCAAAATGCCATCCCAGAAGAAAATTATATGTCTGTCTCATTCACAATTCTAAGAAATGCTAGAGAAAAGCTATTAAGTGCTCCATAACCTATAAATTCTTCAAAAATGTTTTGTAATTATGCATGTGTTTTGGTGTTATATAAACTGGTGGTGATCTTAGAGAGAAAGAATACTCACTAAATGTTATGCCAATCAACAATCAATTTTCACTATAACAACAAAGAATGCTTTCAATGCATTCTGAAAATTTTATCCTTTTTTTAGATGGCATAAATTCAGACATGGAAAAAAGTTCTTTTATTTAGCCTGATGTTTTTTTTAAACTGAGGAAATAATAGGCTTCTTATATAAGACTACAAGTTTCCTATACAAACTTAAAATGAAATGGCTTTGATATCATGAATATGCATGCAAGTTCCAGTTGCCAGAATTAGAAAAACATTGAGAATATGCAAAGGAAAAGAAAGATGAGTTTAGATGGAAAATAGTTCATAGGATACAACAGAAAGTCTGAAAACTGAATCAAAATAAGTTCTAAAGAATTGAAAGAGAATAGCAATAGCAATAGTACTTAGACTTATATACTGCTTCACAGTGCTTTTACAGTGCTCTCTAAGCGGTTTNTTCTAAAGAATTGAAAGAGAATAGCAATAGCAATAGTACTTAAGAGAATAGCAATAGCAATAGTACTTAGACTTATATACTGCTTCACAGTGCTTTTACAGTGGTCTCTAAGTGGTTTATAGAGTCATATTTCCCCCAACAATCTAGATCTGCAACAATCTGGGAATGAAGCAGAACTAATAATACAACTTCTAGTAGTGGGATTATAAGCATTGGGTACAGAAAGAATGAATAATTGTTTGTATGTATGTGTGGGTATGGGGAGAGTATATGTAGATAGATGACAGACAGACAGACAGACANNNNGACAGACAGACAGACAGACAGACAAAGAAATAAAAAAATAGACTGATACTAAGGAGGCTCTTTGTTACTCTTGAACTTGTTTGTTATATTGAGACGTTTCATTATTAATGAAAACTAGGTAACATCATCAGTGAAACATCATTACATCATCAATGCACCATCACCATCATCAAATAGGAGTTTGGTGCTAATAATCTGTAATAAACAAGAAACTAGGAAAGAGAAAGAAAGCATGGAACTAGAAGGAATCTTTACATGACAAATTATGTAAATTAACAGGAAGAGGTTACAGTTAAAGATAAAAAAGAGCTAAACTACAACTACAAGGAGACTTGCAACATGGCCAAGGTAAGGAAATCTAAGAATTGTAGGGATGTAGATCAGGAGGATGGATTAAAAATGTTAAACTTTTGGAAAAGGAGAAACTATTTTAAATTTCTGCATGAATTAAAGTTATATCTTTATGAACAAGTTTCTAAGAACAATCATTTTCTGATAGAAGTCTTAAAATAGAGCAAGAAACATTTTGATCCTACAAAAAGTTGTTGAGTGACAAAACCCAATGGCAAAGGAAATTAGAGTTGTCATTTAACAACATCTGGCAAGCCAGAGGTTTCTATCTCTTAAAGATATAGTCTCACATGATGTCATTCTCCAACATTAGTATCTCTGTCAAGTACCAAAAACAACAACAACACATTTAATAACTTTTTATCTTACCTAAATTGCCTGCTGCCTAAAATGCATGGTAAATATAGAAATACAAATCTACAAATATAAATTTCAGTAAAAACTAATTTACAATTCTAAAACATCTAGAAAAAATTCTACTGAATTTAGTGTGGATTATATAGAGTCCATTCAAATGGTATTGCTCAGTTAATAAGTTTCAAATGGACTAAGGTGATAAATAACATCCTATTGGTGATCTGAATCTGTCTCTAGCCATTACAGATTTAGCACATTTTATCTAGCTTCTTCTCTGAAAGCTAGAATGGAAGAATAATAAATTACAGTGGAGGTAGCTTACAGCTTGTACCTGTAAAGCATTTTCCACATTTTTGTATGTTTAACTTTGGATAAGTCTTTATAACAGTTATAGAGGAAATGGAGAAAGTTGCTTTCTTATTAGCTGATAATAACACACTATCTCTATCACAGCTATATCAATAGCTAGCTTGAAATATAATACTAGGAATTTTTAGTTCCTCTGAATGATTAAATCAAAATAAACAGAGACTTTAAAATAATTATTATCAAGTAACCAAGGGATAATAAATTCTGAATATGAACCTCTTATTTTTTTCTGATAATTCACCAACAAGAAAAGCAGAAACATGGTGAACAGCAAATATAATAGCATCTATTTCATAAAACCTTTATACATTAATCTCACTTACTTTGATTTCCACAAATTAACATAAATTGTATGCAGGGAATTTTTCATTCTCCTGTGTAAGTGGAAATGTACCCAACCAGTTTAGACTCTGGAAACACTAACCAAAAACAATTCCACAGAGTTTTCATAAATGAAAAATAGCTGTTAAGAGTAATTCTAGATAATCATCTGAAATAACTCAATCCCCATTAAACAGTAGGATAATGACATCTCTAATAACTGCCACAGTAGGCTAAGATCAGTGATCCAATTAATCAGCCTCATGTTTGGCTTCTGAGAGCATAGTTTGGAGATTTTAACCATGTTAATTACTTCATTTAACAGAAGACATTCTTCTCCTAAGAGGAAGAAACAAATGATCAAACTGGAAACAGTTCCTACCAACACAATAGCTCAGGCAGAAGAGAAACAGGTGACATTGACAAGAGATCATTCTGAAGAGACTCTACATGCAAATCCCTAGTGTGCTTTATGAATTCTTTTCAGTTTTGATAAGCTGCCTTGTAGATGGAAATAGAGGACCAGTTATTTCTTTTCTTTTTCTTTCTATTTGTGTATATGAGATAATAAGAGGATCTGTGCTGCTCAAGGACAATCTCTCCCTCCCACTTCATTGGCAATCTTGAATAATACCTTCCTAGTACCTGTAAATAAGCATTGTTTAAAACACAGAATAACATTAATTGTATTATGGATTTTTTATTTTACCTTGTATCATTACCAGAGTTGGTTGATTGATTGGAGCAATATAAAAACAAGTTGTTTTTATAAATGTAAATAACAAATAAAGAAATGACCAACTTCAATCACTATAACAAATTGCAACCTTGATTATGGCTTTGGGGAAAACGTGGGGTTGCTAAAATCTTGGAATTATTATTTTTTTTGAAAGAAAGGAGAAAGATGGAAAAAAGAAGGGGAGGAAAAGGGATTCCCCAGATTAGAAAAGCATCTGTAGGGTTAAATGTAGTTGAATGTAAACTGGCATCAAAAGAAATTCTGTCTTCAAGCATAGTTGATAGGTGTCTGTTTTAGAAAGGCTATATTAGAAAAATGTTAAAGCCAACATAATCTTTCACAAAATATGAACCATTTATAACTAATTAAAGTAAGGAAGCTGATAAAATTGATAAACGAAGCATACTGTATAGCAGCTATATTCTTAGTCTTGGGATGGAAAATTTTACACATTCGACAGCATTGCCTAAAGACATTATCTTTCTACCAAAACAGTGCTCTCCATTAATTTTATCAGAAAATATTGTCCCAACTCTTTCAGCATCCTAATGAATGTGAAAATATTTCTGCGAGAAAAAGAAGTATGAGAACAAATGAAAAAAAGTCCACTGCTATTAAAATTAACTTACATCAACATGCAGCCAAAGATTGTGTTTTTCACATATGTCAGCAATATCATTCAAAGGATCAAATGCTCCCAAAACGGTGGTACCAGCTGTAGCACTGACAAAAAATGGTGTGGAACCCTAGAGAAATAAAGATTTTCACAAAAATAATATTAACAGCCAGCTTCTCTCCAAAGAGATGATTTTTAAAATTACATATCTGAAGCCTGGATTACTTAAATACTAGAATGTCAAAGATCTACCACCAGCTCTTTCACAGACCTATAATGTCTTGGTCCTTAAATTCAAAGCAAGCCACTTCTTTCTTTAATTGGAGGTTAATCCAAGATTGATACACGCATTATAAAATAATACACACATTATTTTCTTACTCCTAATCAATCTGCAAGCTCCTTTGTAATCCATAAATATTTTTTGTTTGTTTACCCATCCAGAGAAAAGGAGTTTTTTAAAAAAAGAAAATGACAAAGGCTGCTCTCATGTACTTTGGGATATATTGGTTGTAGAAGGAAAACCATTTAGTTGGCGGAATTCTTGTAATTCCATCCTTTTTTAAATGAATCTTGCTAAAGAATCTGTGAGAGTGGTGCATGGAAAAACAGTTTGCATTTGTTTCTACACAGATGCCAAGGAGACTCACACTTTGTTAAAATTCCACTATGCCATGATCAAATCACCATGTTCCTTAAAACAAAACAAAAATCAACTTGCAGCATGAACATACCACGACCTTTCAAAGAGAAGACATAATCAAATGAAAATAGAATTATGGTTTACAGATTGATATATTATTTACTTGTAAAAGACAAATGCTAAGCTACATTAAATAATTATGACATTTTAGGTTCTTACATTGTTAATGAATGGGATTTAAATAGACTGGAGCCAATACAGTCTACAGCAAGTTAAAATATTATGGGATTTCCAAATATAAACTGATAAAATCTTGGTTGATAACACATCAGTTTTGACTGTGGTTGGAAATCAAGAGACTGTGAATAATTGATGTGGCAATACCAGGAAATAGTTGAATAGAAGACATAGATTTGGAAAATGTATCACAATCTGAAAACTAAAGTTGAAAGATTATGGCATAAGCTGCCCACAATGTTCCCATAGTTTATCAGTACATTAGGTGCCATAAAGAAAGAATCTTGGATGGTACTCAGAAAGAATAGAATAGAACTGTGACAAAAGAAAACAAAGATAGTAATAGCTGCCTTGAGTGCAATTCCAAACATCCTGAGCATCAATTGAACACCGTCAGCACTGAAAAATCACCATCAGTCAACTGTAAAAGACACCTTTACTTGGAACAGTTTATATCTTCTGATAATATTTTAAAGAATACACATCACTAAAATTTGCTGGACAGAAATTAAATTCAAATTAATCTTCATAGAAAAAAGTAGTAGCTTTATGAAGTAAAAATCAAATACATGGGTACAGAATGAGTCAAATTAGCTTGGTAATAAAATTGGAAAAAGACTTTGAAACAATAGTTTATTCCAAACTGAATATGAGTCTTCCAGGGGAAATTACTTTTAAAACAGCAATACAATTTTAGGCTGCATAAACAATAGGTTAATATGTAATTATAGAAATATAATTAGGAATGTAAATGATAGTAAGAAATTATAGTTTATTTTTATTCTGTATTGGTCAAAGCCCACTATGAATATTGTGCCTAGTTCTGGGAATCCCACATTAAAAAGGATTTAGAAAAATTGGAACATGTTCACAGAAATGCAATGAGAATGATCAGGACTAAGAAACTAAGTCCCCAGAAGATTAAAGACATTGGAAATATTTAGCCTTGAGGATGCTGAAGAATACTTTCATATCTATTCTTCTACCACAGAAGACAGTCAACAGCCGAATCCATTGGAGGGAGACATTAAAACAGACAAGATATGATGCTATTTTTGACACACAGATTGATATGCGTGCATACATATATCCTTCCATTATTCCAGAATGTATGACATGGGATTACAGGTTTAAATTACAGGAAAGCAAATTCTGACTAAACATTAGGAGAGAAAGAAATGCCTAGTTAGGTCCAACGGATGGCTAGAGGACACTTTAATTTGAATTCCTGTGTTGATACAGAGTTGGATTTGATGTCCTAAAGAGTCCTTTCCAATTATATGATTCTATTCGTGTGAGAAGCTGGTAGACTTATCCAATTTTAATTAATTAATTATTTATTTATTTATTCGACTAATATGCCACCCTATCTCCCGAAGGACTCAGGGAGGCTTACATACTAAAAACAACAATAAAACAAACATAAACAACAACAAGTTAAAACCGAATTAAATCATGGCCGAATAAATAAACATAAAAATCTAAAATTAAGTAAAATCCCCAAAGTTCTCCAGTCAGTCAAAGCCGACCTGCTGAAAAAGCCAGGTCTTAAGGTCATGGCGGAAGGTGCGAA
>AZIM01004741.1:89870-112935 GCA_000516915.1 Ophiophagus hannah | reverse complement strand
TTCTCTCCTTCTCTCGGAGGGGCTTTGTTACTTTGTAGCAGGATTACAGCTAAAATGTATCCTTTTCAAGTCTTATTGACATTCACTTTCACTGCTTTTTAGTTCCAGGTGGTATCCTCCATTTTTTCCAAATTCCACCCTCTTTTTATTTTCCTCCTCCGCTTTCTTTCTCTCTTCTTTAAAAGGCTTTTTGTATAGTCAAAACTCTATCCCTTTGACAAAGAAATGGACCTCTTTAGTTACATTATAAATCATAAACAAAAGGAAAAAAAAGCATTATTTAAATTTCAAAAAACTTTTGGAATCTTAAAATGAGCATAACAATATTAGTAGGATTTTGCATGTCCTATGACATTTTTAGGTCTCAAAATTTAAAAGAAGAGTTTCTAAAAATTCTCCTAGATCGTGTATTAATCTGTCCTGAATTTAGCATATTTTTTGTTATTAGAAGGTAATATATTTCATACGCAACAGGCTACTCCATACAACTTGTATGATCTATTACCAATAACCAATAATACATAATTATAATGATATAAATTATATTATATTAATGATATAAATTATATAATGCAAATTATTCCCCAAATTAATTACTTATGCACCTATGTGTACCATTGCTATATTTTTATTCAGGTTTAATGGCCTTCTTTTGCGTTGCCGAGAACTTGATACCTGGACACAAGATCTTGTACTTCCTTCAGTAGTGTGGCTTTCGGGTTTCTTTAATCCTCAATCTTTTTTGACTGGTATGTTAATATTAATTCATATTTAAATTCAAGCAAAACATGCTGCATAATAGGGCTACAGTTTTAAAATAATTTCAAAGAATTTTTTTAACAGCTAGTTACCTTAAAATGTCACAAAATTCAAACATCACAAATTATGTCACGTAGTGACTAGGCAGCCATCTGGATCAATTGACTAAGCAAGTGACTAAATGTATCAATGAATACAACTTATTTAAAAATGTATCAAGAAATCCAACTGACCAACAATATAAGACATGCTGAACAGGCTTGTACCCACTTTACTTTTCTTATGAATGGAAAAGTAGTGTGATTTCTAATAAATGTATGAAAAGTCACATAGGTACATTTAAGGCATACATAAACATTTGATGCTAAGCCATATTATGTCTTAGGTGTCATACTAATTGCATCTATAGAATCGAATTTTTTAGAAGAAAAGGGAAATAGCAAAGTATCAGAAACTGTTTCAGTATTAAAAATATATTAAGTTTGCAATAGTTTCTAGAAATTTACCTTCAGTGCCAAGGCAAATATGACTTTTTTAAAAAAAAAATTCTCTAAATTACAGGAATTTTTTGTTAATAAATCTGGATGTATTTCTACAAAGTTGGATTAACTGATTTTTTCTCAGGAATAATGTTCTGCGTCTCCCATATTTATATGACTTTATACATAGCTATTGGTGCAGTTTTAAGGCAACAGGCCAGAAATTGGGAGATGAGTTCCAGTCCCACCTTAGGCATAAAGCTAGATGCGTTACCTTGAATCAGTAGCTATCCCTCAATCCTAGGGAGGAAGCAAAAAAAAAAAAAACCACCCTGTCAAAAGAAGAGATTTGTCTAGGTACTGTAAGCTCCAAAAATTGGACACAAAGGGAGGGGAAATTATCCACTGTAATAAGTATGCAGTCTGTAAAATAATTTGTACTATTCATCTCTTCTTGAAAGCCATTATGCAAACTACAGCACGGAAAAACAATTGGTCTCTGGATAAGATGTGCTTGACTACTGATGTTACCAAAAAGAGTAGAGAAGATTATGGTCATCCACCAAGAGAAGGTGCATATATTTTTGGACTTTACATGGAAGGTAAGTTTATTAAAATTCTGTATTAGCTATGATCTAGTTAAGAGGGCCCACCTGTAAAAAAATGGTCAATATCAGACATATCAAAAAGAAGTATATTTTATTGAATCAGTGAAAACTGTAAGTTTCTGATTACTAGCAGTCCTGGACTTATGATCACAATAGGTATGAGAAATTCCCAATTTAAGCGATGCAATAATTAAGCCAACCCAAAATTTATGAACTTGTTTGCTGTATATTAAGCAACTCATCATGGTCATTAAGCGAATCACATAGCTGTTAAGCAAATCTGGCTTCCCCCATTAACTTTGCTTGTTGGAAGTCCCCCAGGAAGGTTGTAAAGGATGACGTGACAAGGCAACAACTGCAAATACATGTCAGTTTGCCAAGCACTTTAATTTTGATCATGTGATTTGCAGGGAAGTTATAAGTGTGAGGATCATGTCACTTTTTTCAGCTCGATCCTTATTTTGAATGGTTAAACAAATGGCCATTAGTCAAAGACTACCTGCATTTAAAAAACATGGTGTTCACTATATAATACTATGAAATGAAGCACAACAGAGTATTCTTTGCTTGCTGCTAAAATTTTGAAATGTATCTTTTCAACAGCAAGCCCCATTATTTGTAAAAGAATACAGAATTAATATCAATAGGATTTCAGGCAAACAATGAAGCACACAAATTGTGATTAATATTCTACCTAGCTCACTACACACTTTTGCCCTGCAGAAGTTAAAATGTGTATTTCTTGGTTGCAGGAGCAAGGTGGGACATCCAAGCAGGAGTTGTGGCTGAAGCTCGTTTGAAGGACCTGACTCCAATGCTACCAGTCATCTTTGCCAGAGCAATTCCAATAGAGAGGCAAGAAACCAAGCACATTTACAAATGTCCGGTTTATAAAACTAAACTTAGAGGGCCCACGTACACATGGACTTTTAACTTAAAAACTAAAGAAAAGCCATCCAAGTGGGTGCTTGCAGGGGTAGCCTTGCTTTTGGAAGTTTAGCAATATACTGGCAGGCACACATTTTTCTTATTTACAACCAAGGTATTCACACATTAAATCATGTATATTTCTATTTGAAATGACCACAGACAATCTTGAAGATAATGCTTTTATTGAATATTTGTTTAATGCAACAGCTATATTTACATTACTGCACATAGAAACAGTGCATATGTACAAGTGAACATGCAAAGGATTAAGTCACTGAATCATACATGTTACATATGTAATATGCAGATAAACCTTTGTTGAAATGTTATTCCCTTTCACCTGAGGGAATAACATTTCAAGTTTCCATAAATGGCACATATGGCCCCAACCCAGACAGGACTCATATGTATGCTGTAAGACCAATGCAAGTTATTTTAACGTCACTTGTATGTTCTGTTTTGCATAGCAAAAGCAAAAAATAAGTATATAATATATCCATAAGCAAAAACTTAAAATATCTTAATTATAGCAAGAGAGTAAAATATGTTAACTATGTTAACTACTTTAACTGGATTGCAAAAATAGAGAAAACTATAATTTTGTAGGAAAAGCACATAGAACTCTTAACTCTGCTGCCATCTAGTGACCTTCTGTATTTTTGCAGCCTATGGTTATCCTAAATAAATAGATAACACTATTGAGTAATGTGCAGTTTTCTTCCATTTAATATTAACAAAATAATAATAATGAAAATAAACTTGAGTTAAATTTTAGCCTAAATTAACCACTTATTGCCTTGATTAATTTGCTAAGAGAGCACACTGAATATGAAAACCATGAACACCAGGCCTGATGTGGAAAGACCTATATAATTTTCTTCTTGCTATTTATCCTGTGAAACTCTTCACCATACATTCAATTTTAAATCCAACAGAATTGAATGATAAATTTCAACAAATATATATTAGGACCAGGCTGGCCACTTCTGAGCCTAAAGTTTGTTTTCAGTTGGTAAAAATTAAACTGGGCTGAATTATGCCCTTCCAATTTTAAACGATCTTGACCTTTATAACATTTTTCTGCATATAAGGTAGAATAAACAGTGATTTGGACTGCTTGTCTTCAGAATTTTAAAGTCTCACTTAAATTACAAGGTCAATTTACTATTTCTTAAATTTTTATTACTATTACTAAATATTGTATTAATATTTCTAAATATTTTAGAATTGTATTTCTAAACTAAGTCTATAAAGAAAAATATTTTTAAACAGTAGATCATTTTATTATATGCTGGAAAATATTGCTGTTCCCAATATTAACAGCCTTTTTCCTTAGAAATATTTAATAAATCAAAAGTGATTACTCCACATTTCTGAAATTATTTAAACATAATGATTATAAATGAAATTTCAAGATTTAAATTTATAAGTAAATATAGTATTTATATAAATCACCAAAACCAGAATTCACACGGGTGTCTCAGGTATTTTCACTCATTTCCATTAACATGATACACTGACGTACTGCAATAAAGAAGAAAAAACAAAATGTTTAGAGTTTAGGAAAGACAATGTAACTATTGCATTATAAGCTCTACTTCAAAGAGCTATTATCCCACCAATGGTATTGTTCCAGCTTCCAATGTAAACAGTACATCATGACCATTATAAGAAAAAAGCAAAAACATTAAATGCATTCACAAAACTATTTTTAAAAGTCTTTTAATTTTTACAAAAATATTGGGCAGGATTAGAATATTTAGAAGGAACATTTTATTAAGACTCAGAGACCATGTCTCACTTTCTTAAGATTTATTGAACTTCTTAACTCTTCACTGTTCATGGGCTTTAAAAGTAGCTTATCCAAGCAAATTATTCTTATTAGACAAGTGTATTCTCAGAAAATGTAAGACACTCTGGCATGGGAGGAAAGAAATTCTATTTAGGGGATGATGTGAGGATGGAATTAGATGAATGGGAAAGGAGAAGCTGATTGTGACGTATTTTAACCTGGGCTTTGCCACTACTCACGTAACAGCTTGCTATTATTGCTCCCGGATAAAGAACTTAATTTCATGCGGCTGCCTGGTGGGTTGTTGTTTTTTTTAATCTCAGCTCAGAATGGACTAAGGAATATAAATATTCCAACCAGCATATAAAGTAATCATAAGATCAAATAAATAAAATTATTACTTGTGGAACTGCATGACAGCAGACTTCATGAAAAATCTATATCAACTCAAACTCACTGTCTGAGTCCAACCTACCCCAAAAGATAGTTTGGCATGGGGGGAAATGAGAGGAGCAGTAGGTATGCCACCCTGAAGAAAGGATGGAATGTAAATCTAAATAAATAAAAGTAAAATAAACATAGCAAGTTAGACTGTTACATAGTGATTTCTTAGAACTGAAAATATTGAAAATACTTCTGATACAAACCACACTATAAAAGGTTAGGCATAAGCTTACCTTTCAAGGTACTCCTTTACATTGGTATAACCATAAAGCTTTGCCAGGTGGATAAGTGTTCCTGTGGCAGAGTAACCATCACGTCTGCGACAGTAGCTGCAGTTACATACTCCACGGCAAGGAGGGCACAACCATTCCTTAAAAGTGGGAGAAGATTATTAGTTCACCTTATAAGTAATATGTTATCACCTAAACGTGGAAATCACAAAGTTAGTGCCTGCATAAAGACACAGTAGTGCATGTTTCTGAAGTCATGTACATAATAAAAATAAAACAATCAGATCACCAATTACTTCACTGTATCTTCCATTTCATTACCCCACAATTCAAGCAACTAGAGACTTACTGGATTCAGAAGTGCTACTTTCACATCTTCTCCATAGCGATTACGGAGACATGGTCCACAGAACTGTCCCCGCAGTCCAACACAGTCTTCATTATGACAGATTGTTTTTGTATCAATTGTCTTTTGGCGACACTGATGGCATGTGGTTCCCTAATAGTGGGAGAAACGTTATTTTTAGAAAGCCACCCAATACATACAGTATGAAGATAAACATGGTGCTTTCCATCAACCTATTCCTATTATTCTGATAAAGAATTTAACAAATTACTATTATCCAAAAACACAGATAATTATACATGTTTGTTGCTGGAATATTAAGAAGCTTTTTTCACAACTCCCAATACAAATGCATGTTTCAAATAAGGCAAGATGAATTAGCTAATACATTGAACTGGAGTGGAAAACCAATTTATAAAATGGAATCTGAAAAGCCTGCTACTGTATTGGTTCTACAAAGCTGTAGCAATATTTCAGACTTTACAAGTTAGCAGTCCAAACTTAATCTGATGCTCATTTCATTCTGGAGAGATAACTATAATGCAAAAATTAGCATTATAAGTAATTCCAAAACTTTTTTTTTGCTTAAATTCCCGAAAAGTATTTAGTTCTTTTTTGAGGCAGGCACTTCTGCTAATACCTTGAGAAGATAAATAATTTATTGGTAGTTATTTTACTGTGTGTGTTTTAGAAATTGTCAGTATAATTATAGACTATAATTAAAATATTAAATACTTCACAGTACACTATGACAGTAGGCAAGATTAATCCTGTTCATGGGAAGGTGAAAGTGATTTCACCAATATAAATAATACTGTGGCAGCTGGATCATTATATAAAGGTAAAGATACCTCAAGAACATTGTGTACATAGAGGGTAAAAAACTGATTTGATCTAAAACATTGCATTCAATTCAATGTATGTCAAACTAAGCAAATTTATAAAGAAAACAACTTACCAATCTCCTATGGTAGATTTTCTCTTTATTGGTAAATGCAGTATATTCTAAGTCTTCATTTGTTACAGCAACTGGTCGAGGTCCTGTGATTGATATTTTTCTTTTTTTGGGCACTTCTAAAATATGCTATAAGACAAATTCACCATCTCTAAATCAAATACAACTTCAAACTCTGTATTCAAGTAGACTTACAATCTAAATAGATTATCCACTAAAATATTTATATTTTTAATATGTAATCTTTATGCTTGCTTTGAGAGTAAGTCAATTTTAAAGAATTATCTAGTACAATAAAATATATGTTTAATTATAAATTGTTCCTTGAATCATGAAGTTTAGATTTCATTAATTTACTATACATGTATTCTTTTTATAAGAGTAACTTCTCCCTGTTTTCTTCCTTGACTTATTTTTCTGAAAATGTAATTCTCCCCCTCTAATTGACTGTATACTACCACTCAATAATTGCAGCACAAAGGATGAGAAAATATTGCAAAAAATATTTTTTATTTTATATCCCACCTTTATTATTTTTAAAAGTACCTCAAGGTAGCTAACATATCTAACACTCTTTCCTCGTCCTATTTTCACAATAACCCTCACAGGCCATCATGGTTTTTATAGATTGTTCTCCTGCCAAATCCCAAAATTCATTCTGTTTACTTTTATACCTCAGCCATTTAAATCCTGAAATGGTTAGCACTTTTTAAAGTAGAAAAATTGAAAATAGCATATTCAAATTTCCAGAGACAATTTAGTGAAATTGCTTCTGGATCAGAATTGACAAAGTGCTTCCTCAAGCACTTTGTCAATTCTGATCCAAAAGCAATTTCACTAAATTATATATATTTTGAACTATCTTTAACCTTCAAATGGTCCACCCAGCTTAGCAGTTTAATCCAAACTCTATTGTAGTCAAAGAATATTGTGACTGGAACAGTGTGTAAGCCCAGCAATCAATCGACTATAAACCACAAGACTTACTACTTATTACCAGGACAAGGATAGACTCTAGGCCAGGGATGTCAAACTCGTGGCCTACGGACCAACTGCGTCATGCACTAGCCACACCCACCCCCATTTTAGCAAAGCGGGGAAAGTCACAATATGTCATGTGACAACACAAGTTTGAAACCCCTGCACTAGTCTATTTACTTAAACATTTAGCTCATGCTTGATAAGTTCCATCCTTGCTACTTGCTAATTATTCTTCATTAAAATAAATCCAAAACATTACGTACCTCTTTTAGTTTTCTCTTGATTAAGCTGTGATATGTTTCATTATCAACCCATTGCACAGGTGGGTTTCTTTCCACAGCAAAGTTTTCTGGGGGACGAGCACTCCTAGTTGGATTAGTTCGACGCTGTACTGGTTCTCCTGAAGATCTTTTCCTTGATGCTTTCTTTGGTTTCTAAAACAAAAGAGAGGGAGAGAGACATTTTCTTAATGAACATGTAGTCTGAAGCAGTAGCTCATCATGGTCACCTTGTTTAATCCATTTCAAATTCTTTTTTTTAAATGCCTTTTATGGTCTGCTAATCCCTACACAATTTGGGATTGTATGTAATAAGAACTGATACATATTTGGACAAAATTAGTGAAAAGGTTGGAAATAAAAATTCCTACCAACTTTAATTTCAGAATTCTTTGTTCTAAGAGAGCAAGTATCTGAAAGAACATGAAACATAGACCTACCATTTCCCTTGTTTTGCTGTACTTAGGTTAAGTATTATTATTAGGCAACTACATTCTACAACATACTTCTTTACGTATATTGTGTCTACAGTTCACAGGTTGCAGTATATCTACATCAAAAGAGTATTGGCTAAGGGCTATAGTGTTAGATAAATAGTTACTAAATTGGTCAAAGAGGTGCACAAAATTGTGAAAACTAATCTTGGTTCCTTCAGTTAGTCTGATTTTGCGCATGACTTCCTAAACAGAGTATATGTAAATTTTGAAAGCTTTTCATAAATATACTAGAAGCAAAATTCTGCAAATGCAAGAGTAGGGAGCTAATCCTTTGAGTTACATCTGACTGAAAGAAAAAGCCATAATTTTATGGTTCAAGTACAAAATATTTTTTTTAAAAAGCCACAGCAAATATTGTACCCCTGCAAAAATTAGTCATACTGTATATACACAATGCAAAACAAATTTTTGTAAAAGGAAATTTATTTATACTTACAGTTGAGGAAGGAATATTTACTTCAGATATGGAAGCTACAGAATCTAGTTCAGCTAGTAACTGTGCAAGCTGAAATGGAAAAATGGAATTTATTTTCTGTATAAATCAAATAGTTCTTAATGGCAATCTTATCTATATACTATTTCATGATGCATTTTTAAAAATATAAATCCTCACATTTTTAGAATAGTTTCAGTAACGTTATCACATAGTTTAAAATTGCACTGATATTAGTTTCACTGTTCAGAATATTACAGTAAAAGTTTCAAGTTAATAATAAACTTATTCATATTTCAAAAGTTATGGAAGCAATTACTTATATATTTATGCCATGTTAGCAAGCTTTGTCCTTCATTTCAAAAAGTAAGATGGCAAATTCAAAGCACACTATGCTTTTTACACAGTACAATGGTTTAAAATTCATTAAGTAGCAATATATGATTATATGCAATTATAAGCATGGACAAACATAACTGTTCCAGGCCTTTTTCACCCAATGAGCGAGTAGGAGAGGCAGTATGAAGGCAGAGTGCCCACTAAATCTTGGCCTCAGCAGGTATGAAATTCAAGGAAAATACTTGTAACATATAAGCAGAATTTCATTGAAAAACTTTGGGCATATTTTTTTAGTCATACTGAGCTTCCAGCATTTATATTGCTACTATGTGATATAGTATTAAAAGAATACATCTCAAGTTTTTCCTCTTGGGTGCAACCACAAGAACAAATCTATAGTTAATATGGAATTCAAACCCAAACAAAATGGTGACAGTTTGAACTACAGTAATGCATAAGGCTTAGAAAAGTTAAGTTTGAAAATAATTTGTTCTTATTAATCCAATAACAGGTGGTCCATCTTTGGATTCCTCACTAAAATCCAATTAATTTGTCTTTGTTTGATACAAAAATATGTTTGATAAAGCAAAAGAGGCAATTAGAATTGCATGTGTGATAAATCACTTCTTTGTTTTCTTGACTATTAATGCCATTTAGTCTTACCACAGCTTTATTTTCTTTTATATTCTGATCTCTTTTCAAAAGTACATTAGAGTTTTCATCTGGTGCCTCATCTGCCTCAGATTCAGAAGAAGTATCTTGATCTGCGTTTCTCCCATTTGTATTTTTTGTTTGTTTAAGAAAAGGAGATTTATTACTGTCTGATGAACAGAATTTGGAGAAAGACTTTTTAGCTATCTTTTCAGAAACCTGTAATGTCCCCCGAATTTTGAACTTTCTTTTCTTATGAAGTGAGTCAGTTTCCATTTCTTGTTCATTTTCTTCTTCCTCAATTAAAGATGGGTTATTGTCTCCTTCCAATTCCATTGCCTAAAAAAGGATGAATAAACAACCTATGTTACATTCAGTTGCATTTCCATTATGGAAAAGCTAATATTTTATTTACCTTAGCTACACGAATCATATTAGAAGGTATCTTTTAAAAATATCTTGATTTTTACTTAAACAGATTCACAATTATCGAGTTTGTAATCAGTAATTTCAGATGAATTGTTCAAGCTGGCTTGGTACACAAAAAAAGAGCAAAAGACAGATGGCCAAGATCTACATTGGACAGCAGAAAATATAATAGTAAAATATTTTCAAATATAGATCCAAACAAGAGCCAGCTTACTATGACATCTAACTAATCAATTAATTCAAACATTCATTTATCTGAAATACTGTAACAAAAATTACACTGCAGAAATTACCACAGTTATGTAGAGAATAGCCTTAAGTCCATAATCATACACAGCAACATTAAACATTATTAGTAACAAGTATTAGATCAAGCAATAAACTGCATATTAATTGGAAGAACACTCCATAGAGAAATAGAAGTAGAACCTGCAGCTATAAAAAGAAGAAAATTTTACTTCAGGTTTTTCACTTGATTTTACTGTATTTTAGAAAACTATTATATATAAAAACATTCACAAGGAATTTTATTCACTGGATGAAAACTCTGCATAATTTGGTATAAATTGTTCTCCTACCATTCTTGATGTTCCAGGCATATTATCATTCTCATTTCTGTCTTCCAATGACAATGTTTTCATGGGAATATCAAGTTTAAAACCAATAAAATCATCTTCATCACTTGGGGCATTAAATATTTCAGCAAATTCTAGCATCTGTCCAATTCATAAAAAATATAAAATAATCATTTTATATTATGAATACTACCATGATCTTAATTTTCTACTCAGTTCTATTCCTTAAGTAACACCCAGAAAAACTAATAAACCAATGGAGAGAAGATGCTGGGCAGATTGATTCAGCTTGCAAATCAGTAGATTAGTAGTAAACAAAATTCAAAAATAACAGATTTGTACAGGTATAAGCAACAAATAGTTTATTAATTACCTAAAGATAGGAGAGTAAATATAAAGGACAAATGGGAGCCAAGTGTAACCTAACATATAAAATATTCTTACATTTAATACCAACATACATTATTAATATAAACCCAAATCAACGCAAAAATGGACAATCCCTTCCTCCAAAATAGAACCTATTATAGGATAATTAAGGAACAACACTACAAGTAAGACATCTTAGTGAAATAAATATAGTATTTGTTGCACAGAACTGACAACTTGACAAGCATGGTTGGATTCAACAACAATTTAGTGGCATTTCAATCCAAGTCATCATTATATATCTGCTGTGACAGCAATTTCATTTTGTCCAGGACTAATAGGTACATAGCCAAAACAATGGACATAATTACCAAAACATAAGAACATAAGAAAACATAAAAACATAAGAACAGGATAGTTTGAAGATCTCAGAGAAAAATAGCATTAAATATTATAATTCCTAAAGAAAATAAACCACAGGATTCAGCATGTTCAGTGGCAAAAGTGCTGTTTGGTGGAATACATGAACAGAAGCATCCCATGGAGAAGATCGAAGAAACTCTTTGACAGAATCAATGTGATGGACCTCTGAACTTAATATTGTTCACATTGGCCACAGCTCTCTGGAATTTCAGATCACAAACTTTCTCTACCTAACTAAAAATACCAGGAATTGAATCATGTGTTGTATGATAAAGAGCTCTTCCCTAATATATAAGATTGTTCTATAAGAGAGCTGTCAAACTCCCAGCCGGCAGGCCAGATGCATCACGCGCTGGCCACGCCTATGCCCGGTTTAGCAAAGAGGAAAAAAGTCCTGATACATCATGTGACACCTCTGTTCTATACTATTCTCAGTCCTCTTCCAATACAATTAGAAGTTTTTCCCTATTCATTATAACATGAAGCTTTATAGGTTTTAACAATTTAACAGAAAATGTACATGAAGAGCTATGAAATCTAGCTGCAGTGAGTAATTGGCTTCCAAGAACAAGCCTATTAATTCTAACCTTACTGTATAGTTGAGCTAGCAACTGTTGTGATCATTATATACTGAACTAATTTTGTCTTTGCATCTGCACTAGAAAACTCATTATATATTGTAATTAATTATTAAAGGAAGGTGCATTCTCCAGAGAAGTACATTTTCAACTTCTATATAATGGATAGTGCTGGTAATAGTGAAGTTCCAAAACATATTGCTGTCCATCCTCCCTAAATTGTTCTGATTTTAAGAACCATATTTAGGAGTTTCAGTGCAGCCAAATATCTTAATTTAAATGTAAACTATTCAATACATAACAGGTGTACAGTTAACTTTTATAGAGAACATAATAATGGTGCATTATGTTCTCATAAAAGAAAGAGTTCTTGCTACAAACAATCTTTTCTTCCCTATGCTTACTAAAGTTTTATTTTTTCCATTCTGTTTTAGCAGCTTGGGTACAATGGCTAATTTACTGACTACAGGCTTTTAAACCAACGGTTGAACCCCTTCCCTTCTCCCTATGAGTGTTTTAGACTAAACTACAGTTTAAGATAAGAATTTATACATTTGACACACTTCTCCAAGTCACTGTCTTTCAATTATTAGGTTGGACATCTGTCATAATTCATGGCATGAGGCCAGTTGTATCACAACCAGGGATGTAAGGTCTATTCACCACCCTTCTCTGCCTAGCCTTCCATTATGTAGAAGATTCTTGCAAGGCCATGTGAAATGCCCATTTGTACCATACAATCAATCCATGAAGGTCTATCTTAGAAACCCCTACATGGTGGCAATACTACTCTTCCAACTGTTCCCTAGCAAACTGGATTAAGAAGCATTCAGCTATCAAGAACCCAAAAGGAACCCCAATTTTCTTTCCAGATAAATTAGGGAAATGAATAAAATTACCCTTTTCATCAGTTTGGCCAAGAGCCAAAAGCAATCCCACGATTTTCTTTTCAGAAGAAGGAAAAGTTCGATCCTAAGCAGGCAAAAAAAAGTGTGGTGGGGGGGAGAAACAGCAAGACTTCAGTAAGCACAGCTGAATTGCCCAAACTTGCAGTACCTCCCAATAATATTTTTTGTTCAAATACTCAGAATTTCCTTTATAAGGCCAGAAGCTATTCAATAAACTATTATTAAGCCACTAATAGGCAACCTGATATCCTCTTGATATGTTTCATTAATAGTTCCCTTAGTCCCTGCTAATGCTTAACATAAGGTTTCTGAACCAATGTGCTAATTTTTAGCTTGCAGAAATTTCAATGATAGTTTAGCTTTAGCTGGGTACCTGGGAGAATTAAAACAGCTAAAGAATTGCCCCCTCCCATTAGAAATGATTGGGTTAAGGACTGGCTAGGAGGTAACAATTCGCATCATCAAGATACTGTTTCTTTAAGCTAAAGAATGGAGCCAAAGCTTCATCTGGCCAGCCTTGCAGTTACAGTATCTGTAATACGAAAATATTTGATAGGCACCCGGTTTCCTACCCCAATTTTACAGCTGTATTGATCTAGCCAGTATGTAACCACTGTTTCCCTACCAGAAGCCTCCCTCCTGAGTTATTAAACACAGCTTATTCCGTGGACGCGAATTTGCGATCCTAAACAAACTTTCTCTAAAGTACTATTTCTTTTCAGAAGACGACCCAAGAAGGGGTGATGGGTGGCCAACCATTCCCCTGCTCTTGGAGAAACTGAAACTTTTCTGGGTGCAAATAGAAGCTTCGCGAGAGCTAGGCGCTCCAATCGCAGCCGATTGAAAAGCGCGCTCTCTGTGGTGTTCTCCTCCCACTCTCGCTAAGGGAGTTTGGAAAAGAACAGGGAGAAAGACCAATTCTTGGCCACGTCGCCTCTAGCATCCCTTCCCCCTTCCCCCAAATAAAGCTTCAATATCGACCTACCTACCGCCGGGCGCAAGGCAGGCGGGCAAGCCTGAAATGAAGACGGTGGATAAAGGGGGTGGCGCCCGGGGTGGAGTCCAGCCGAGTGGACTGCGGAGAGCGCCTGGTTCCACCGGGCGCGAGCACACGTGATGGAGCTCAAGGCGGAGACTGCCGGCGCGTGAAGCGTCCAGGCGGCTTCAGCCACGGCGGTGGAGCGAGACCTCCCGAGGGCTACAAGTCCAGTTTAGATCTAACCAGTCTACCGTTGACTTAGGTCTTAAATAACGTGCCTTCCTTTAAAAGTTTGATCAACACCAGATTGTTTCGGGGCATCTGACAGGGACGCCGTTAAAAATAATGTTTAAAGTTATACCAAGTCCCCGAAAGGACGAAAGTTTTTACTTTGCTTCGGGGCAGGTACTTCTTGGAAAGAGATGCTAACAATTAAAGAGAAATTTCTAAAATTCAGTGAAGAGAACCAACCTCGAATACCAAACTAGATTTAAGAATTATTATAACATATAATTATAGGACATATACACTGCCCAGAATTGCGTTTAGTCACATGAGTGGCTATATAAATTATTTTCTGTATATTAATTCTGTATATTAAACCTCATTGAACTTACCTGGATTGTTGTAAAGTGTTGGAATATTTTTTTTATTCAGTTGTTCTGAGCTGAGTTGATTAAGAAAAAAAAAGACAGTTGCATGAAATTAAATTCCTTACAATTTACCCCAGCCAACAAACCCTTCCCCAAAGGGAAAATTGTAAGCACCTTAATTACCCATCTGCCTTGAGTTTACCAGGCTTAGGTTTCACCTGAAGACTTTCTAATTACTGGTCCTCCGTGAGCTTCTTTCTGGGCTGTCCTCTTAACAAGTTAAAGGTATATTCTGCCCAATTACGATTCAGTCATACAACCTTTCGCTGCCCTATTGAAGCACGCTGATCTCACTGGTTCCCCTTGCTATTCAGGGTTCTCTGGTCATCACCAACAAGGCTAGCAGAGGCCTGAGGGCGGCTGAAACCAGCAGACACACAGCTTTGGTCAATAGGCAGGTTTTATCAATAAAGGGTATCACACAGACACACACACACACACACACACACACACACACACACACACAGAGTCACTGGACATAAGAAGAGGGGAAAAAGTCACAGATACTTACCAACTATGAAATGACTTAATTTGGGAAACTACCTCAAGACTATAAATTCCCTTTACTACCTTCTAGGTTAAGTTACCAGAAAGACACCCTTTAGAGTAAATGGCAGGGTGTGACTATCCTGGAAGTCAGTCCTCCAGGTGAGCTCAAGTTGCTAGCTTGCTCACTAATACTGGTTTTTTCCTTACCCAGTTTGTCCTTAACCAGGTTGAGTTTTTTAAGAGGAAAAAAGGCAGGCAGCTATCTGAAGTTAAGTTCTTGGTCTTCCTCCAAGAGCAACTGCAAAGATTTTGTTCTACCAGCACACGTTATATACATTGCAATCAGTCCCTCCTTCTCAACATCACCCTCTTACTCACTCGCCCAAGCCCATCATCACATGTCCCATAAAAGGAACTTTGCTCCTCCCATTACAGGGTCTCTTAAGTTTTTACAGAACGCATTTATCTAATGAAAAGCAATCCTTGGAAGGTACATGTTATCTGAATTGCCTGGGTCAGCTACTTTCAAGGCCTATGAACAGTGAAGTGTGTAGAGGGCAACCATTCTTAAAAGAAACAAAGCAAGACATGGTTTCTGAGCCTTAATAAGAATCTAAATGCTCAAATAAAATATTCTTTCCAAATCCCAAAGATGCTTTTTCAAGAGGCAACTGGACTTTCCAGGAAGCTTCTTGGATGAGAAGCAAAANACCTTTGGGACAACCATGGCCTGGATGAATGAGAATCTCCATAGACATTGTTTCCAAATATTCTCCTGCATGATTGAGGAGGAAAAAGACAATAGATAATCTCCATATACACCTCCAGATAGATAGCCCCTTCATGTGGCTTCCACTGGCCTTTTATAGAAACCATCCTTGGCTTCACCAGGTCTACATGTGAACTTCTACATGTGAGCCTCCTCACCCCTAGTGGCACTCCTGCATGCCTTATCTGGTACCCCCCCCTTCCTACTTAATGATCTGTGCATCTTGGGGTTATGACAGCAATCAGGAATTTTGGGATTGTCATTGATAATAAGTAATATGGACCTGTGATGATGTATTTTATGCCTGCATCACTTAGTGACATCAATTCTGGTCCCAATTGCCATTGTAACCCACAAATTACCTCTACACAAACCTATCCATCACATAATGATCATAATTCACAAATTGTATAATTCACAAATTGTATATTTCCTACTTACAGTAGGAAGCAGAATATTGACAGGAAGATCTTTAACATATAATCAATGCCTTCTGCCATTTGTGTCATGTAGGAAAATGAATGCTATTGAAATTAAGAATTAGATTTCTACACTCTTGGTAAATTTGGCATGGGTGAATTTCTGGTCTTCCTCCAAGGTAAAAAGTGCATCTATCTCAAGAATTGTTACTATCCTTTTAAGAATTACATATGATCCCCAAGGCTATTTTGATCTACTCTTTTCACCTCTATTTTTAGTTAAACTTTATAATTTTGTGCAGCTTCATGGTTTTTTATAATATGACTCTCATCCCTCAGTATTTCCTTTTATCATGTTTCATGATTAAAATGCTTCTTTTTTTTAAATTTCATGAACAAGGTCCTTTGGAATTCATTTGGTTCTAACCTTCGCAGCTGTGTCCCATCCACAACTGTTCAAACTCTACAGCCATAGATTTTCTAGCCTTGATTAACTTCCCCCTGTCCCGTTTAAAAGAAAACCCTTTAGTTAGATTACTTCAGAATGTCCACTTTAAGACTAGTCGTCTTTGTGTTATCAGTTTTCTAAAGATTTTAATTTGCATCTGTTCTTCATCTGCCACATAATACATCATATTCAGTACATTCGTAACTGTTGAGTTTGAAGTAGCCTTTGACTTTGCTCATCCCCCTATCGGAATATTTCTGATGATTGCTCAGATAAGCCCTTTGAATTTAAATCATGCTATGAAATTCATAACCATAATTCTACTTGAGGCTTATGATACACCCTATAATTGGGCTGAGGCACTTTTGAACTGCTGCTTTCTGAGCAGAATAAATGTCTCCATGAAGATATTATTATCTCCTCTAAAAACATATCAAACTCTGTTCATTTCTACAGGTTCCTCCTTCTTGTACTATTATAGTGACATGAAATATAATTACACAATAAGGGCATCATCTCCACATCATGCCCTTACAAATGGAATAAGTGTACTCTTAATTGACTAAATACAATATTCAAATGTTTTTATTGGCTACATTCTCAAAATAGATCAGTAATATTAAACTAAAACTCAGCTCCATTTGTTTTTACATTTTTGCTTTCAATAGTTGTTAATCTGAGTTCCCATTCTAGTAATGGCTAAGAACTCAACTTCCTTCCACATTTCTCCTAGACTTATCAAGCCTCCACTTTCCCACAGTTCTCAATGAATGCTGACATACCTAACTTAAAAGGATTACTTGGTGCTTTGCACACTATAATCCTTCTTTCCCCTAGCCCTGAAAATCAGCTAGTAAACCGAAAAGAATGGCTGGGACCTGTTCTGCAGTTCAAGGTAATACTTAACCTCTAAGATATAGTTGCATTCTTAAGATTGTCCTGGAGCCACACAGTCGCTATGTTTCTCTTGTTTTCTCTGCTTTTTATTATTTCTTTATAGGATCACAAACTATTTTAATGGTACCTCTTAGGTTTCTTCTTATTCTTTATTGGTTGTTTATAAACAGCAGCCTTTTTATGTTATTTTCCCTAAAATCATGGTAGTTCATTTTCCAGAGATTCACAGGAATATTAAAATGAAAATGTCTTTGATTGTATAGAAAAACACTTTCTATTTTACATTTTATTTAATCATAAAACAGTCCTTGACTGTAGTCAATAAATAAATGCATTGGTGATTAACAAAATTATATGGTCTGCCTATTTAAATTAAGACATGGATTGTTTCATAAACCATAGTTGGCTGGATTCAGATAATATAAGTAAACTACGAACTATGGTTTATAATTTGAACTATCCAGGTTCCACAAAATATTCAGAACCAAATTGCCTTGTAACCAAGACAAACCACATTATAAACAATCATTCATTCTTAGAACTATATGATTTTGTTATTTTGCCTGATTCAGCAAATTTTATATTACTAAAATTAATCAAAATTCTAGCCAATTGTTAATGTTAACTTTTAAAATCAATGTCCATCCAATAGAATGTGATTGAATGCCATAAATCTAGAGTCAAGAATGCTGTCAAAAGTTAGATTTGTATTAGTTGTGTCTGGGTTTTAGAAGTAGAATCATATCATGATATATCTGCATGAGGGAATCCAGAAGCAATCTTGGGGAAAAAAAGCTAAGGAACTAGGCTTATATTTTCTACTGATCATGCTAACATACAAGCTAGTTTACTACCAGCATACAGCTAGCTAGCATACTAGCTAGCACACAAGCTAGCTTACTGATTTCATCTTTGAATTAGTGAGGATGTAGATTACACAACACATTTAACTATTATGAGAAATGAAAAGTTTTGCATTTAAGGATGCCATATCATTTTGTTGCTAATATTTTTTGATATTAATGTATGTCAGTTTGCAAAACATTGCAATCTTGATGAATTTCTGAAAGGGGAGTACTGCAGTCCAGTTTCCTTTTGTTGTTGTTGTTGTTGTTGTTGTTGTTTGACATTTGATTATATTATTGCATGGTTCTGATCTTGGAGAAGACATCCATATACTGTTAGAACAACCAAGAGGTATAGAAGCATGAGTTAAGCAAGATGGGACAGGAAAATACTAGGAAAACAGAGACTGGGACCCTTGTGACTCCCTGGGATGTAAGAGAGAGGGAAAACAAACAAGCAAACCTGCAAGGTTCTTTTACTATAGTTTGTCTCAATAAATTCAATTCTTATCATCCTTCGAGTCAATTTTCTAGAATGTCTATCTTGTAGAGCTGAAAATTAGTCTTTTCACTAACTTGAAAGATTCAAGTCTACCTCTGTAAAATGTATTAACGAACAGGTTGATATTTCACTTCCAACTTTAGAGACATTTTCTTGCTATTTTTGTCAGTTATTTTCTTTCTACTGATTTTGTATTGTTATTTAAAAGGGGGGAAGAAGAAAACAAATGGAACTGAGGTAGGGCTTCCATATGGGCTGAGGATAACTTTAAATTTAAACTGGGTGGGGGGAGGTCAAATTAGTAGTCCATGTGAAAGAGAAAAAAACAAATTAAGATGATAAAATTTTGTAGCACATACAGTAGCACCCTTATTTTGTGTGTCTGTGTCTGTGTCTGTGTCTGTATGTGTGTGTCTAGGGAAAAATATAAACATTTTCTTTTATCTCTTGGGATTTAAATAAAGTAATAAAGTAATATTTATTGGTATCTGGAAAGTGAAATAAATTTGGATTCTTTAAGATTGGGTGGGGAATAATGGCCCTTTTATAACTTATGGACTTCCACTTCCAGAATTCATGAGTCAACTGGTTCTTTTACTATGGCTCAGGAATTCTGGGAGTTGAAGTCCACAAGTCATAAAGGGGCCATTTTTCCCTACCTCTGCTTTAAGGAGGTCCACTTGTCCACTTTCCTTAGCTGAACAGAACAGAGGAGCATTGTGTTTCTCTATGGGCAACCACTGATTTCATTTTTAGTGAAGAGTGTCTAAAAAAAATGACAAGTGAACCGAAGGGGAATCCTCACAATGGTCATATCAGCCTCCTAAAATATTTTAACAAAAGATGCTTACATTGGTTAAAGAATCAAATATATATATTAAAATATAAATACCTGCAGTAACTTATTCAAAAATGTCAAGCTTGACTCATATTTATTAGCAGTATATTAAACTTTTCCTGATCCTTAAAGGCCTAGATATTCGGCAATGTAATCAGATGTTGCTGCAGAATATTACAAATATAAATTTTTGTGGACTTCCAGATGAATTAAGTACAGGTAGTCATCAACTTATGACTACAATTGAACCCAAAATTTATGTTNCTAAGTGAGAAATTTGTTAAGTGAGTTTTTTCCCATTTTATGACCTTTCTTGCCACAATTGTTAAGTGAATCATTGCATTTGTTAAGTTACTAACATGGTTAAGTGAATCTGGATTGACTTTGCTTGTCAGAAGGTCTCAAAAGGTGATCACATGACCCCGGGACACTGCAATCATGATAAATGTGATTCAGTTGCAAAGCATCTGAATGTAGATCACATGACCATGGGGACGCTACAACGGTCGCAAGTGTGAAAAGCACTTATAAGCAGTGGTGGTATTCAAATTTTTTTACTACTGGTTCTGTGGATGTGGCTTGGTAGGTGTGGCATGGCTTGGTGGGCGTGGCTTGNAAGAAGACCCAGCCAATCAGCTGGAACTCCAAGGCGGGGCCAACCAGAGGTGGTATTTACCGGTTCTCCGAACTATTTAAAATTTCCACTACTGGTTCTCCAGAACCTGTCAGAACCACCTCTGGTTATAAGTCATTTTTTTCAGTGCCATTGTAACTTTGAATGTTCACTAAATGAACTTAAGTTGTAAGTCGAGGACATTTTTGAAATGTCACATCAAAAATAAAAGTGTTAGCTTAAAGGATTGACTTAAAGTTTTATTCTTTATGTTTTCTGAGAATAAACTAGATTAAATGCATCCTGCAGCCCAGAAATGTTATTGAATGAAATCAAGGTGATGATGGCCATAGAACAAAATCTCCCTAGGAAGACATTTAGAAAACACATAATTACTAGAAGATTCTTGGGTTCCTTTTTCTCTTTGCTAAGAAATGTGGGCATCCTACAAATAGTAAAACAGCTTAACAACCATATTTTTTATTTCCAAAAATGGAGATCCAACACTTTAGTGCTGTTTCTTCCCAGAAAGCTTTGAGAAGCCCCCTGAACAACGTAGGCCCATCTATTGTTAAGACCAATGTATTGCTTGGAGACTTTCTGTCTCTCCATGAATATATTCTCTCCTATCATTTTGCTCCTTTTATTTTCTAAATATCTTATGTGAATAAAAAACTTGTAAATTTAAAAGCTTGCAAGGATTATAAAAACTTTGTCTAATTGGATATGAATTTTATAAATGAAATTGATAAATGCTTCATTGGGTGGTCATTACTGTTTAATTCATGCTGCATAAACAAGTGAATTAAATTTTTCTTGGATGCTTTATTTAAAGCTGATCATTTATTTATGTATTTGTAAACTATGCCTTAAGAAATGATTTGTAATAAATAAATATATGGATGCAATGTGTTAAATTTCAATTAATTTAGAAAACAATTAGCCCCTCTTCTCATCCCTTGGAGTGCTTATCTTATTCAGTGAATTGTCAATATTATCCCCCCAATTATGTAAACTGGAAATGAATATAAAAATGCAATCACTTTAAAAAGCAGATATTTATATTTTTATAGTGTGTTTTTCTCTCTATTTTGATTATTTAAATTTGCAGCTGTCCTCTTCTGCTGCAATTTTTATATCCTCCTACTTAATTTAAGCATTTCTTTCAGATCATTCTGTTTTCTTTATATGTGAGTGTTATTCAATTTTACAAGAAATAAAGCCTGGTTTTATGTTCAGAACTTTTTTCACAAACAAATCCGAAAAGCAGCCCAAACAACAACTTTTTAAAAAATTTCTTTTGCAAATCTGATAACAAAAAGAACCAAGCAAGAATCAAAATGAAGCAGGGGGAGATCAACTGTATACCAACTGATGATATAAAAACCATTTCATGCAATGTTACTTCTGAGTTGGAAATTGCATAATCTTACTATTTAAGGCTGGATCTATCAGTAGGGACTTTTCATTATCCTATTCATACTGGCACATACTTGAAGGAGAGAGAAAAGGAAAAAGAATCATTGGATGGCACTGAAATTCTGCAGAAAAATTCCCAAATGAATCCGAAGGACTAGAACAATTTCTGGAATCAGAGTTCATATGTCTACTTACTTGAACTCTCCCAAAATCAAAAGCAATTTAATCTTATTTTATGAAGTAGCTATTTCAGGCCAAAGCTTCCTGAAACCAGTATGCAACTTATAAACATCCACACAAAACAGAAAAGGCTGTGTTATTTACAAGAAGTCCAACAAAAATAACCAAGTTTGCCCATGTTGTTATAAAAAATATTATGTGGGTAGATGGGTGATAAAGGGATACAAATAAGATGGTTGACAGAAGACTTCAGAAAGTGAGAAAATGCTGTGTTCTGTCTTTTAATTGCTGGCTGAATATAAATACAGTCAGGCAAACTCTACAAAGGCTTCCATACAAAGTTTCTTTATTGGGTCACAAGGCATCCTCGAAGTATAACTCACGGTTATGTCGAGATCCATCTAATGTCCAATCTTTACATAGTTGACTTCATAGTGTAAAATACAGTTATCTTCATCCCATAATGATGGAGCAAAGGGTACTGGAGTCCGAGCAAGAGTAAAGGAAACTCCCCCAACCCAACCAGGGTCAGTTCAGTGACCAATCAGGATTACAGATGTGACCACATNGACATGAACTACATTTCCCATGATGCATTCCCTTAAGGGGACATCTCCCAATTCCCAATTAACTATCCCAATTCCCAATTAACTATACACTGTCTGGGCAGCACTTGCTGTCTGCTGCTTCATTGGTTCTGACCAGGGGTGGGATTCAATTTTTTTTAACAACCAGTTCTGTGGGTGTGGCTTAATTGGTGGCTTGGTGGTCATGTTATTGGCTGGGTGTNAATGGTCATTCCACACAAGCAAAGTACCAGCAAAGGAGGGGGAAAAAACTCCAGGGAAGTTTCTGAGACAGGAAGTCTAGTCCTGCTAAGAATGTAAAAAGGGTTAATGGAGAAGCAGTTTTTGTAAGGAACAGCAGAATGTTTCCTTCCGGCCTTCCTTACAGGATTAGGCCAGTAATTTCTTCTAACAATCGGTTCTCCGAACTGCTTAGAATGTTAA